>BLKR01015345.1:0-80307 GCA_011170035.1 Teleogryllus occipitalis | reverse complement strand
CAATGTGCAAATATGAATTACAGATTTTAAGATAATAAAAAACTGAAAAAATGTAATAATACATTCCTAGACAAAATGACAATAGCAGTAAATCTCTCAATTTTGGTGTCTATTTCACTGATTCAATGAGCACCAAAGTTCGCATTTCCAATTGTACAAAACTTCATTAAATTTAACAGAACGTTCAGTTTTGTTCAAATAGTCTCTAAATGTTTTACTTATTTTTGTCCTGAAAGCACTTCATTGTAATATTAGGAACTATTTTTTTGATCATGCTCAATAGTTCTTATGACCCAACAATCTGCATTGATTGAAACATTGGTATTTAACTACAAAAATATAACACTGAAGAGCAAAGGTGGTGATGTCTGAAAGACTAGTTAGTTAGTTAATGCCTTATTTTACATGGCGAGACTCGGGCCATCAGGCCCGCTCTTCCGTCTAACCACGCAAATTTTGCTACGCTCCTTTCACCACCTAGCGGAGAAAGGAGGTATTATCTTGGGCGACGAAACAGGCGGATCTCAATTTTGCTCGGAGGCTTCGTCTAGGCTTGAGGATCTTTTACATGCAGTAAATCTACCACATGGGACAGCCGGCTTTTCTTCCCCTCTGAAGGAAGGCTTACGAAGGATTTTTTCGCCCTTAAAAATCCACGGCTTCGATCGAGTTTGAACCCACAAACTCGGGTACAACAGTCCGGTACGCTGACCGTTATACCACCGAATCTGCAAAAGACTACTTAGGGCTGTGTTTTACATTGTGCAGGATCATGACGTCTGTGATGTTCAATATTCTCAAATATTCAGAACCCCAACTGACTTCACACATGGGCCATAAAAAACTGTTTGTATACAAAGCATAGCGCAGAACAAGGTGGCTCTGCCATAACACTACATCTGATGCATGCAGATACTCAAGGTTACTTATAGCCCTAACCCATTAACTTCTCTTTTGCAATCTGAAATCTTTCAAGTTTTCCTTTCCCTTTCTTGCTATATACTCTGAGCACCACTTCTCATGTTTAAAATTGTAACTACTTCTTTTGCTCCTTCACCAACCTGAACATTTTCTTCTCAAGGTACTGATACATCGGAGTTGATAGTGGAACTTCAATTGTGGACATTGTGGCTACTCTAAGGCAAAAGACCTTTGAGCCACAAAGTCCAACTACAAAACCCTGAAAGAAGAAAAATGCAAGGTGAATACTTCAAAACTTGCAAAACACTAGCATTCTTTTGACGTCACAAAGTCACAAGAATGCTTGCAATTTCACATAAATGACAACATTATAAGCCAAAACATTTCTGGAGTAATCTAAGAGTTTTATACAAGAGCACAGAGGTTTTTAACGACAACAATTAAACTTTTTTACTATTGAGATGTATCTACTCCCTTAACCCTTCAATGCGGGATCGGATGAGGTAGCAATCCATCATGGGTGAAGGGAAAGGGGCAGTGTGTCACTGCAGTAGAAAACTCACAGGGTCGCTAGGGCAACCCTCCATCTCCACACAGTAACCCACCCCAGAGAGGAAAATTACTTGACATATAGGACAGATTCAACTTCAATCAATCGTGAATCAATCATTCAATGAAGGAATCAGACTTCAATCAACATTGAATGATGGTGAAAGGAACATGTCTTAAGATAGCATTCTGTGTTGAAAGGTTAAGAAATCTGTGGCCAGGGGGTGATAAACAGAACTCACTGTAAGCTTCTGCTGGTGCACAGGGAAGTTGCTGGCTTTAATGCAGAGTGTGTTGTTTCCTGAGAAGCATAGCATCTCTTCACAGTATGTATTCCATGCCACACTATTGGCATTGGCTTCCTGAAACCCAAAGGCAGTTATTCACAAATACGAATGACAACTTTGCTCCTTACAGAGAGTCATTGGATAACAAGTGCCATAGAGGAAGACAAGATAGACGATGGGTGTCTTAAAAGATACATATTACATCCAAGGATATTCAGTAGCTTTTCAGCAGATCGCATATTAGATTTGCATAATGCTTATTCAGTTTCATGAAATACCAGTTTAATGTTCTTAACCTATTAAAAAAACATTCTTGAGTGTAATAATTAATTCAGTGAATCTAATAACTAATAATGCAAATTATTCTTATCAAAGACATCAAACACACAAGAAAGAGCTCAAAATACTACATATTAATTGTTCATTTTTCCGCAATCTTTTTAAATAATAAAAATCAATCAAATAAATATATTCTGTTAAAAAAAATTTAACATTTGATCAATTTTAATATGATTAATTCATATTTTATTTGAAAATAATATTATCATCAACCCAAAACATACCTGGAAGAGAAGCTCCTGAGTTCGCAAATTATACACAAGTAACTGATTGTTTTCGTCAACAACAGCTAATTTTTGTCTTGAGGCACTGAGATCCAAACATCGAATAGCTGACTGAAGTTTAAGCAGGTTTACTGGGAAAGCATTGTCCAAATATATTTTCCACACCTGACCATTTTTCAAACCCAGAAGCAACCCCTCACGGCCAGGAGGACCACCAACCACCTGCAACAGATTTGGTTTGATTTATTTATTGTCAATACTGTAAAATCTGTATTTGACTTTTGGGGGAAGCAGTGCATGTTTTCTTGAATTCTAGAATTCTTACCCCATCCATTTTCTATATAAAGGTAATGGATGGATATAGGTACCAAAAAGCCTGGTTAGAAACATTTGAAAAGTAGAAATGTTTACTCTTGAAAACTTATTTGCATCAGTAAACTACAGATCTGATTGTATAGTATTGCTAAGAAAATAACTATTTTGTTTTTCCAAATCCATGTTTAGAGTCTGACCTTTTTTTTCCCGAGAAAAGTTTCAATTCATATACAGAAAAGTCTCTCTTGGTACTAAAAAAGTTTCTCTTTGTCAACATTTTTTTGAGAAATATCCGGTGTTAAATTTTGTGACTTTAGACCCTTCTTGAGATCAACATTTGTATCAAGAAAGTCGTTCAAAGAGGTTGGCTACTCCTGCTGGATCGTTCCCCTCTCTGACATTAACATTTGTAACTATATATAGTTTCAAGATGATTTGGTCATATATTGTACAATATTCCACATTGCTTTAGTTTTGTTATTAGTGTTTAAAATATTCCAATCATTTTTTAATTTCTTGAATATGTACATATATATACAGAGTATAGAGATAGTATACGTAGTATAGTATCTCTATACTACGAAAATCGATTTCGAAATTTCCATGGAAATACATATTTTTGAGTCCCCTGACACTTCAAAAGTGTTTTTTTCAAAACATATGTACATACATATGTTTAGAAATGTACATACGTAAGGAGGAGGTACGTACGAACAGTTGGTCTGTCCACCCATCCGTCCATGACCACCACTAGCGCCTAAATCTTGCGTAGGAGTTTTTCCAAAATGGATTTTCCGCATTTGATCTGGCTCGACCCAAAACTTTGCGATTGTGGCAAGTCCGAAAAGCTAGCTCAGACTGAAGAAAATAGAAAACTAATATGAGAAAGTCTGTGCCATTCTGTAGAACCACTAGTTATAATTTTTGCTTTTGTTGTGACATTTTTTTAAAGGATTTTGAATTTTCAAAGAAGGTATGGAAATCATATGATACTTATGACATTAGAAATGAAGTAGAGTTCAAGCTGGACTTGGCATGTCCATTTAATTTTACACGACACTTACTAGCCAGTTTGCATTGGTTTTTGGGTGGATGTTCCAATAATTGGAGGAGATAGTGAGGACTGGGAAGGTAAGGGAAACTCATAATCTAATCAGAAAATCTGTTCTGAGTCATGATTAGTAGTAGTTATTGTCTATTTGCTTTCATAAATGGCCAGTTGGAAAGTTTTGTGGGTTTACCTAACATCCAACCATCTGAGCTGTGCACAACCTCTTTGAGCTTTTGAGTATGTTTTTTCACAAATGTGAAGATTTTCAGAAGATCAGCATTGATAGTCTATGGAGTAGAAAGAGTAGAATGAATAATATCTATGTCACAAAGTGTATCAAAGTGTGTGATCAGTAAGAAAATAAGTACACGAGAATCCACAAGTAGCAAAACTATTAAGTAAACTAATATCATGTAAACTAAGAATATTAAAGTTATTTAATTTAGGTCACATTAAAAAAAAAGTTAAATGCTACAATATTATAATTATTATTTAAAAGTGGTTGACAAATTCAGAATACAGTTTAATATGTTTCATGTAATACATTGAAGCTGCAAACTGATAAATATAATTAGAAGGTTACACTTCACCTATTATAAGACCACAAAATTCACAACTTTTGGTATTGCAATAGTAAACCAAAATTTCAAAGCTAAAATTCAAATTGTTCCATTATGTTGTTAAAAAATAAAAACTGTTTGAATTTTAATGTTTTCACAATAATCAGTTGGTTTTCACTAAGAGTTTAAAGCTTTCCACAAACCTAAATTAACATGTGTAACAATAAGTACTGGTTCTCTTTAAAAAATGTTATTTCTTGCTCTCGTTCAATTGTGTTTAAGCATTCCACTTCCTTTTGAATTAGTACACTCATCAGTTTCATCAATTAATTGAAATTATAGTTCTCATTTTAGGTTTTACATGACATATTCATTTACATGCACTGAACTTTTTTCTTTAATCTGGAACTTCAGTCTGTCAGAGAGACTAGTCATTGAAAACGGGCAATATATTTTTTATGAAGAAAGAACTACATACATGGAAACATAAAAAAAAATAAAAAAATTAACAATTGAGAGGAAAAACACACTGCAACTGAAAATTTTACAAGCAGCATGGTTCAATGCAGAGGAATTGAAAAGTGTTGAAATCAAAAAGCCAAGCAATATTCAACAGATAAGATCAAAATAAAATAGTAAAAGAGAATTCAGTGGTGGCAGCAGAGATATTGTGGTACTCCATGATTATAAATTCAGGTTAGCTGAGGTATCAACCACAAGTAGTAGACAATGTGAATTTAATATACAGACAATACAGCCTCATACAGGTTTTGGGACTTCATCCCATCATCGGTGGCTCCAAGTAACATAGATTAAACAACAATTAAGGACACACAGTGGTAGGTCCTAAGATGGCGCCATTTTGTGTGTCGTACACGGTACGGAAACAGACAGACAGAGAGGTAGGTCTGTCTTCGTACCCAGTATTTATAATAGTAAAAGTGAGGCACTTGAAAGCACTTTGAGACAAGTTACTCAAAATATAGCAAAAAAAGAGGAAAATGTTGTGAAGAAATACAGCAAATGAATTAAATGAAAGTCGAAAAAGAAACTAATAAGGATGAAGATCCATTGTCACTTGTGTCAAGGAATTGGATACTTGGTGCTGTATGTATTACACTACGGACCAGCATATTTTAACAAATGAAGATCAACATTGCGACAAATTCTGAAGTAGTTATAATTAGAACTATTTTTACAATTGCCCAAATGCTAGCCTTTGCCCACAAAACATATTTGTAGCTCAGAAAAGATAATAATCCAAATAACGTTACGTGCATAAGAAATCCACTTTAACACAGAAAAAATTATTCTCTTATAATTTACCTAATTAATACTTTTTTCAGAAATGGTTTATTGAAAGGCTGCACTACAAATTTCCAATGACAGATGAGAAGGAGAATTCAATTCATTTTTAAGGCAATGCAACTAAATATTTACAATAATGATGTAACTAACCTTTATATAACGAATAGGAGATTCCATAAGCCATTCTCTTTCCTTCACACCATCAAAGGTTAATGACTGAAGACGCTTTTCTTGACATAAAACTAAATGGTTTGTACATATCACCAAAAGATTGCAATCTAATTTCTGATTTATTTTATCTCGAACACGATAGTGCATACTTGTTGAATCACCTGAATACAACTCATAAATAACAGCACGTTCTGGAAGCTGAACCTGCCATGAAAATTTATTGTAATTAACAAACAAATAAATAAAACACAGATGAAGGAATTAAAAGAAAAAATAGATATCATAACTATAACATACTGCTAATCTGTGTTTGTAAATAGCAATTTTCTTAATAAGGTCCCGACACTTAATTCGTACTTTCTGGTCAGTCAATAGGTGTTGGATGATGACATCAGTCATGTTTTCTCTGGTAAAGAAAAAACTTCCAATTATTTTCCAAGACTATAAACATTTATTTTACCATTTCCTACATCCCTATTACCATAATTTATTCTACCATTTTCATCATTCCATAATTCAATGTGCAACAAGTATATTTTACCTCAAAAGTAATTTAAATTCATAAAAAACTTACCGGAATGCATAACGCTCCTTGTAAAGTCCGTGAACAGTACTGAATACCAGTTGGTAGTATGCTATTGTCCCATCTTGACATCCAACTGCCTACAGTGAGTAAGAGATTAGAGAGAATATTATACATATTACGAATACAAATTACAGAAATGCATTAAGCACCTAAGTTGTTACAATGCATGTAATACTGCACCTAAGTTGTTATTCATTCTGTGTAGAGGTGATAAATGGGAAAATGGCCTTCAATGCATTGAAGCAAGGAAAACATTTCCATTTTTTTGAACTTTTACATTAATAAATTTTATGTCTGTGATGCTGATAGTACATCAAGTATTTCAGCTTACATCATGTACAATTGCACACTTTTATCAACAGGGCTAGGATTCGTATGACATTACTAGAAACAGGAAAACTATGTGGTATAAAACGTCAAAATATGTACATAAATATGTAATAAAGATGGTTAGAATATGTAATCAATAAGTAAAATCGGATATAATATATAATATTAAAATTTACTAATTATTAAACACAGTTACAAAATACGAAATTACATTTTTGAAGTTTCCTAAACAAATTTTAAAAATAATACAAATGTCTTAAAAATCATTTGGAAAGCATTTTAAAAATAATACAAATGTCTTAAAAATCATTTGGAAAGCATTTTAAAAATAATACAAATGTCTTAAAAATCATTTGGAAAGCTCAAGTTCATGCACACTTTGCTCCTTACAACTTTCCTGTCAGTAGTAAAAGCTTCATCTTTTGTTACCCAGAACCATAATTTTGCAGTCAGATTAGATGTAATAGAAGACATCGTATGAACTGGCGATATCTACAGCCAGCACCGATCACTGCAACGTGAAGCACTGAAATGTTACACATCAGCGATCACCCATGTTTCTCCAAAATTAAGGTAAAAGGTCACGAATCGCAGAGTCAGTGATACTTTTCACAAGTAAAGATGAAAATGATCTGTCACTGACATGCACATTACGCTACTGACAACTGAAGCAGGCACGCGGGACTGTGAGAACATCACACATCTTTACATAGGATATCTGGAGGAAACAGCATGCATTAAATAATATAGGAAACTAAAAAATATAGGAAAATAATATTGATACTTTTTAAAATACTTCTTTTCGAAAATTTTTTTAACAAAATTGAAGAAAATTGATACAATAAAAATTATTTGTGATAATACCAAAATATGTAAAATAGTACCAAATATATAAAAATACGTAACCAAAAAAATTAGATATTGTGTTAGGACCACGACATTTCGCCAAGATTACAAAATTGAGAATGGTAAGAAGAAAGACAAAAAATATGTAATTACATAAAAATCTGGTTTCTAGACATTTCATATTTGTTTTATAATTAGTTACAATCAAACATCTGTGATATGTTTACAAATCAGACATTTTGAAGTGATTTGAAATGTGTTTGATAAGAATGGTTTATTGAATAATCCAGTTTGGTGCATATTTCAAAGGATCGTTCACATTTTCACATATTTCAGGAAAACTTGCATATCTTTGCAAATCAACATTTTATTTGCAATATGTTCTGTATCTTCAAAATTATTCTTGGAAGATTATTTTTAACTTTTAGAGCAATTGAATGCAGTGAATCAAGTTTAGAAGTACATCTGCATCTAGCCCCACAATATATATTGTAAATTCAAGTCTATAACTAACTGAAGTTAAAGATTATTAGTTCTGATGTTGAGCAACACTTTAGCCAGTACATAGCAACAGTAAGAGATACAAAGGGAAGTTTCATATTTGAACGTTTAAAACAGTAATGTGATACCCACTGCTTTCCAAATGACCAATTATCACAAAAAGATTAAGACTTAATTTTAGCCATAACAATGTTCATTCTATTTTAGTATAAGATTAAATCTTCTTCTATAGTTAAGACTAAAACTGAGTTCCCTGACATTGCGCTTTATGTAACTTAAAGGCACCTGGAAGAGATGCCTCTCTCCTATGTTAAACTGGAGACTATTCGAGGAACATTTTGCCAAACTAATAATGCTATTTCCTTCATTTCCCCCCTCAAATTATACATTTCTTTACACATTTTAATTACAGAATTTTGCAAAATTTGTGTTATTTTTTAAAATTGGGCTCCCAAAAACTTGCAATATTTTGACAGTAATTTTGAAGGAAATATTTTTTTCTACAAAATACCCCATAAAAGAAAGTATTTAGATGTAGTAGAAGTTAAATTTTTTTGGGGATGGGACCAAAAGAAAATAAAAAATGTTATATTTATATCAATAATTTCAATTGATGGCAAATGAAGCTCAAATTTTTTATTGCATTTCTGAACTCTGTATATTTAACTGTCAGAGTCTTCTTCCATTGCAATTGGTAATTCTCTTCTGGCACTTATTTTCTTATGTAATATGTATTTTTCCAAGATTTTCTGAAGCATCTGCCTTTCTTCATCTATCTTTGTCATTTTTTTTTCACCACTTTTATTGTGTGTAGAGCTAGGTCTATGTACACTTAATATTCAAAATGCTTCAAATTTTGTCATTTACTCAAATCCAAAATGTTATACATGCCAAATTGTATGTTCCTTAACTTCCAACAAATTTTTGGCATTCAAGCCCAAATTAAAGAAATTAAATATTTGTGTTCTAAGTGCAAAATCAAGAATAAAACTTTGAAAACAATGCTGATGATGTTGCTGGATGCAATGCAGTTGTTGCCTGAATTGTCACCAACTTCTGAACACCATCATCATCCAAAAGTAACACACACATTGTATTTTAGCAACAAGTAGAAAATAAAAACCTGAGAAAATGAGTGAGATGCCCATGACCCCTTTACACATCATTGTATATATTTGGAATTTTAAAATAGAAATTGTCAGATTATGACAAAACATATACTATTTTGAAGAGGAAACTGAAGAAAATTATTTTGCAAAAAACAAAGAATCAACATCACCCATTCAGGGTGCCCTTAAACATTTGGTTTGTACATCACAATCCATTTTTATTCAATTTTAGTCATATATTATACTCATACTTTGGATATTTTTACTCCATACATATGTACATATTTAGGTATATGTTATCCCAGCCCTGTTTATCACAATTGATATTTTTGAACAACTATCTTACATTCACAAATGCTTAGAAAGAGAAAACTTGAAAACTAAAACACAAACTAGCCAAAGCATTTTGAGCGGACTAACCACAAAGGAAGAATCTGGTCGGACAGCACAGCACCATACCCATGAAGACTGTTCTTCACCCACAGTGCCCAGTTTGATACCATCTCTGGTCATCAAAGTGCAAGCTTTGTTTGATCCACCAATGAGTAAATACTCTCCTTTATTGAAGTAGTTCACACAAAGTGGATCATACCCTAGTGGTCTCTCCTTACCAACCTTCACACAAGAACACATGAATTGCATATACCTATTGCATCTCTTTATTGATAAATAATGAATTAAAAAAATAATTCAGGCAAATTGGATATTTAAATTTTAAGACTTAAACATCATAAAGTATGACAGTAACCATCACCATTATAGCCTTTCAATTCACACACATTCAAAACCTAACTTACCAGTTTTCCACCCATAGTGTAAAATGATAAGGTTTGCCCCCAATCTCCTATGCACAAAATATCATAATTATCTTCCCTGCAAAACATAAACACAACACACTTAATGAAAAACAAGTAATTTACAAGAAGTATCAAAACAATGAAATCATGTTACAACTGCAACAATCATAATATAAATATAAAAACGTACTTTGAAGGGCTCCATGCTAAAGCCCATATAGGTGACTGAGAACCTCCAGGACGTTCAATTTTTCCCTTCTCTTCTCCATTCTAGAAAATCAACACAATAAGGTTCATTTTTAAGATCTACTTTTACTTCTGACTTCCTACAATTTGCAAACAACTACGTACAAAAACTTAATAAGAGCAAACCTGTTCCAAGATTTTATTTTATCATTATAATCCTAATATTAATTTTTCATTCATTTTAAATGTATTTTTATTTCTAAATACTAATATGAACAATTGTTACATCCAAATTAACTTGAAAAATTCACAGGCTTTATTGAATTTTCCTATGTGGTTCCTCAAATAAAAACTCTAGGCACAATTATTGAAGTTATTTTTAATTAAAATACAAAAACCAAACATTTTTGAACAAATAAATGAATGCTTACAATTAAAATATCTTCAAGAAAACCAAAACAAATATGCCTTCAAGCCCTATTATTTACAACACAAAAAGATACATTTTCGACAATTAAGACATAGGGTCACCCGAGTTACCAGGCAAAGGGTTTGAATGCTCATTCCTCATTAAACTTGACCAATCTGAGAGATTAGTTCACTTGAAATGCTACAAATCTTGGATGGTCTAATTCAGGGGTCTCTGAACTGTGGTCTATGGATCATATTTGACCCTTGACAGCATTCTCTATGGCCTGCCAACCCAAAGTATATTCTAATTCAATTTAATTGTGACAAAGCCTAACATTTTATTGCAAGATATAAGAATCTGGTTTCTTATTGTTACACATGCTTTGATCCACCTACCGGCCATGTCACAAGTGTTGTACCATTCTCTATTCTACATAAAGAAAGATTAGTTAAAAAGTGTTTTGTAATAATTACTGAAAAGATGTTTCCAGAAAATGCAAAACAATTACCCTTTCATCCAACCCAGTTGCACACAGAGTAGAAGAAATACCTTCAAACACTTCTCAACTTACTGATATGGCATCAAAGTTTGAATATTTTTTCAATTACTTTGGATGAGTCACCAGATGCAACACAAATGCAATTGTTAATAAGAAGTATCAGTACTTGTTTTGAGGTTATGGAAGAATTGTTTGTTGTTATTAGTTTGTATGGAAATACTACAAGGGAAGATATTTTCAAAGAAATACTGGAATCTGTAGCTAAGTACAATCTCAATACGTCCCAACTGAAATGTGTCACTACAGATGATGGAAGGAAAATGCGTGGCACAAAAACAGGTGTTCTTGAAAAACTTGATGCAGAGTGTGAAGCCAAAGGAATTAGTAAACTCATTGTAATACATTGTGTTTCTCATCAATGGGCACTATGTGAAAAATCGATGAATATGCCTTCTGTAATTTCACCTGTCATTTCAAAGATTTTTATTGTCAATTTTATAACCCCACATGGACTATACTGTAATTTCTAGTCTTTTCTTCAGGAAATAGAATTGCTAAAACCTGATCTTCCCTATCATACTGCTGAAAGGTGGCTGATTTGTTGCAAAGACCAGAGTTGTTTCTTTTCTTTGAGTATAGAAATTGAAATATTCCAGGCACAGAAGGAACAACTAAATATAGTGCTATCTGACAAAGAGTGGTTATGAAATCTGGGTTTCGTTTCATATACATCTTTATTAAAATGAAATTAATAAAAAATGTAAGGAGACAATAACCTTGTATGTGACCTACACACTCTTATCAAGGCATGTAGGCAGGAATTATTTATAGAGAAGGAGATAGTTACAAAATCATTTGCTATCTACCCTACCTGTAAGTTAGTAAGTGCTTAAAAAGTTTCTTAGTTCCCTCTTCCATTTTATTTGGAAATCCTTTCAGAACTGAAAATGCGGTTCAAAAATGGATTCACGGACTTAGATATTAACTCCAGAAAGACACAAGTTTTTCAGAACCTGTTTTCATGTAATACTGAGGAAGTCCCAGGAGCTATTCAAATGGAAATAATTGTCATCAAAGCAAATAATGCAATGCAGGACAAATTACAAGAAAGAAATTTGATTGAATTCTACAAAAAACTCTCAAAGGACCTTTATTGAAAAATTAAAAACTTTCCCAGAAGTTTCTTGTCATTATTTGGTAAAATGGTAAGTTGGGAAGAATAATCTCCTCGCACCTAGAGCCATGAGATGCGAGAATCAAGGATTTCATAAATCCTTGGTCTTCCTTGAGTTTAAAATCTGAGTTCTGCCTCTCTGTTTGCCATGCACTGAGAATAGAGTGTTTAATAAACAGCTAGGTATCATTTGTTGGGACTGTGAGGATGTCTACCTCAGTTTTCCTCATGGTGAGTTTTGCTGCCTTGATTAGCCTTTTCGTTTCCTATTATCCCTAAGTGGCCAGGGATCCAACAAAAAACAAGTTATAATGACGCACCAATAAATGGTGTTGTATGTTACTTGTCAGAGGGTCACAAGAAGAAAAACAGGAGATGGATTCGAGCAAGCTTTTAGAATCACTGCAGATCACAGTTTCCTTTAATGTCTTCAGTTCAGCGAACTTAGTGCCTCCAATAGCACATATTTCTCTGCAGTCTAAACGGTGCACAAAGAGTCTATTTGAAAACTCCGAGTGGCACTATGACAGTAGAAGTTACATTCTACTTTACCATTTTGGGAGGAACCATCAGTGTATATGAAGTTATAGCTGAGATATATGGATTTCGTGTCTTGAAATTCCTTCAAAAATATGCTGGAGAGAGTTGAAGATTTGGGGAGGTTTGATAATCTCAGGTTTATTTGAGGCTGGAGAAATTTCTAAGACTTGGGGGCTTTTCACAGGGGTGGGGAATTTTATATTGAGATTCTGGAAAAACGTGTAGAGACGAATTCTTGGAAGATGGGGTAACGATGGTCTGAGTGCTTACGATGTCCTGTGCTTGGCGCAATGGAATATTCGCTGATACTTTCACACTGTAGGAGCTGATTACAATATCTCATCTTCAGCTCAGGGATGGTCCACCAGCCTCGGCCAAGAGGTATTGCAACTCGTGCAGTAGGTGCCTGTGCTGATCCGTATACCAGCATTGTGTATGGTATGGTGAGTCAATGGAGATGCTGATCCATAAACAATACACCCATAATCCAAGATAGGGTGGGTGATGGTTCTGTATATGTGAAAGAGTCAGTCTACGTCCCATGATCTTCCAGCAAGGGTGTGAAGGAGGTTCAATGGTGATACATATCGGGTCTTCAATTTATGAATGATTTCTTCATGTTAAACTCTTGTCGAATATTGGGTCAAGGAAAGTTGTGGATTTAACAAAGGGAAGCTGATGACCCCCAAGAAAAAGATCAGGATTATTATGGAGGTGACGAATTCAGGATTCACCACACCCTTGCAGAGGTTTAAGGTAGGGTGAGTGGACACAAGCACCTGGAGGCCAGCTATTTCTTTTAGATCTGAGATTTTCTTGATCTGCTCATCAGTATGGCATTCAGAAAGGATTGTGCTGTTTCTCTGATAGACCACCGCCTGAAACATGCCAATTTTATCTTTCTCTCTGGCCAGTTTAATAGCACTTACACTCTTCTCTGTTTCACTGTCATTGCTGCATGACATGGTGAGGAAATGGGATTTTGTTGGTCTATCCAACTCTTTGCAAAAAAAACTACCTAGATTGACATTTTCTCCTACATATCTCCTCTTCCTTACAGAAGAGGGCAGGGGGGGGGGGGAAGGTTTGCTATCCATGCAGAGGATATAAGATTGAATCCTGTGGTCCCCCTGACACAGGGACACTTCATCGGAGTGCCAGGGTTGCCACAGGGATATAGTGGGGGTAAACAGAGCACTGGCCGACTCTGGATCTCCCCCGCTCACCCTGGAGTTCAGTATACGACCTAGTGTGAGCCGATTGATCGGGAGGATGTTCGATCCCAACTGCCCGTCTAGAAGAGTCTATAGCCAAAGCAGGTATATTGGAACCTCTAAGGAATGTTCCCCAAAATATGTAAACAACGTCCTAGATGCCAGGACACACATCCCCTCCGACACAGGACACCATGCACGACAAACACATGGGTGGGCATTTAGCATACGGGGGGGGGGCAGTGAAATAGAAGGGGAAGAAGAAAAGAGACAGAATGTTATAAAAGAACAAAAATGAACGACGGAGAAGAAACATGACTGGTGAAAGAAAGGAATATTTTAGAGCCCTCTATGCACCCCCTTCAGGAAGTGGACCAACCCAACTTGACAGGTAAAAAATATAAACTTTTTGAGTACATGAACCCCAAAAACAATTCAAAACAATTTTTTGCAAAATCATGAAGGTGGCTTTCTTTGGACAATGCAGTAAAAGCAAGTTTCTGGTTCAATTAAACAGGGCAAGGCACAGTATGAACATGATGCTACAAATATTTTTTGGGTATTCTTTCCTCCAGACTGCCTTTTAAGCATACCTGAAGACCCAATATGCATTCTTTGCTTCAATATATACATTATACATATATACCTTATTTCTGATAGACACTACTCCGTTGCCTAACCCCAGAGCCAAGTACTGGCCATCATTTGTCCAGGCACAGGCATTGATGCGTGAATTGCTCTTGTATTTCTGCACAGCCTTCTGTTCAGCTGACCAATATGCGAAGTCACTAAGAGCACAACTAGCAAGATGGTGGGACACAGGATTGTATGCCAAACACTGGATGGCATCATTGTGGCTGTGAACAGTAAGCAATATCACATTTGCAGTAGACTTAAAAGCAAGTAGTCTTGTCTTTTTCGTTACACCTGATGAAGTGTGCATAACAGTTCATGAAACATTGCTTTACAATTTTTTTAAA
Organism: Teleogryllus occipitalis; assembly: GCA_011170035.1. NCBI lineage: Eukaryota > Metazoa > Arthropoda > Insecta > Orthoptera > Gryllidae > Teleogryllus > Teleogryllus occipitalis. The sequence goes on along the minus strand of BLKR01015345.1, from coordinate 65,408 downwards.
GAATGAGTAAATAGTTATTGAAAAATACATCTATAAACAAAGAGATACTTCAACAATACAACAGAGCAAGTAGCTGAATCACAAGATGAAGAATCTTACAAAGAAAGTCAACTGATATGGAAGAACAGTTAATTCACAGTATTAAAACATATATTTCTGTATTTTTACACTTAATTTAAAGGTGAATACAATCCAAAACCGTTGTTTGTTTTCAAAACTATCTAGATTATGAAGATATTATGCAATCCAAAAAAAATTGAGAAGCAAGAGGCACAAGATCCTTCTACACTATGTAATGGCAGAAACATATTTAACTATGTCAAGAACACTAAAGTATTTTGAGGATGTGAAATAGACACAGACCATTATTTGGTAGAGAGCAAAATTAAACTCACATTACAACAAACGAAAACTAAGGAAAATAGTAATGAAACACCCCCAAAACTCAAGGTATTCCTTCTAGAAGATGAAAGTTTCAGAACGTTATATGAAAAAAGGCTGAGAGAAAAACTACAGAAAGTAGATAAACAAAATATTGAGACATTTTGGAGATCACTTACACAAACTATGATTGAATCAGGAAGAGAGAGTGTAGACTATAAACCATTTGAGAAAACTAAATGCTTGAGAATGTGGGACAACGATCTAAAAGAGATGATAAATCAAAAGAAGAAAGCATATAGAACCTACCTCCAGAAATGAACAGTGAAAGACTAAAATGGAATATCAAAGATAACGGGCCATAATGAGACATGTCAGTTGAATACACAGGAGAGAGGACTGGAGAAAATTTGTTAAAAGCTTAGAAAGAGATGTATCAGGCCTTCAATGAATGGGTTTGAAAGTTTTGAAACTGCTGCATATGAATGTGAAAGATAAAATCAGACTAGATGGCACACCAGAAGAAAACTGGATAAAACACTTCTCCACTCTGTGGAACAATCCAACTCTCAGATCTAGTGAAAACCTGGAAGAAACAAATAAGATTTGTGACAATAATGAACTAGACAGCTCACTGAATACTGAAGAACTTGAGGCAGTAATAAGAAAAGTGAAAAATAGGAAAAGCCCCGGACCAGATGAGGTCAACATAGAACTCTTAAGATATGCAGGAAAGGAGCTGCAAGAAATGTTATTAGAATTTTTTAACACAGTATGACAAACGAAAACAATTCCATTAAAGTGGTCAGAGGGTTTGGTTATTAACATTCACAAGAAGTGCTCAAAGAAGATCCGTAACAATTATAGGCGCATTACATTGCTATCACCAGTTTCTAAGCTCTATGCAAACATGCTGAGCAACAGACTCAATTAAATATGTGAGAATTTCATGGGAGAAGAGCAATGTGGATTCCAAAACGGAAGAAGCACTAAAGACGCAATCTTTACATTACAAGATGACAGTGTTAATAGACAAAAGAAGGGAAAGGAATTGACCAACTTTTATAATATTTATTGATTATGAAAAGGCTGGGAAATACTAGAAGAGGAGAAAGTTCCAAATCAGTTGCTCAATGCAATACCAAGTCTATGCAAGAACTAAAATACTGTTAAGAGAGGGAAGAAATTCAGCAGAATAATAACCAGCAGTGGCTTAAAGCTAGGATGAAACCTATCCTCTTCAAATGTATATATTAAACCACTTAGTAAGAAACTGAAGAAGGAATGTTAGATATGGGACACAGATCTCAAAAGACAAGAAGATAGATACAACATTGTATGCTGATGACCAAACTATTGTAATGGATTCTGAAGATAATTTACAAAGAGCAGTTTTTGAATGGACATTTGAAGTGGCCCAAGAAGGTCCATGAAGATAGCAGTTCAGAAAACAAGAGGTATGGTAATACAATGAAAGGAACAAAGGAGAACCAAAATAATAATAAATGGAAAATTAGTGGAACAAGTAAATAAATTTTCATACCTCGGAAATATCATAGGTATATATAACCAAACTTAGGAAGACATAGAAAACAAACTTAATAACTGTAACAGGATATGTAGAACAATTAAGAGAGACTTTGGCAGACACAGACTCAGAAACAAAACAAAGTCCACAATATAGCTTCTAAAACTAGAATCATGTCTGGCTCTGAAATATGGGTAATGAAAGAGAGAGAGACAAACAAAAACTACAGGCAGCACATATGAGATTTCCAAGACACCTCATGGGAATCACAAGAAGAGACAGAAAGAGAAATAAAAATATCAGAAAGAAATTGAAAACCAAAGGTTTAGTAGAAGAGATAGAACAGTCTCAAAGGAAATGGAAAGATCATTTACAGAGAATGAACAATAGATTGCCAAAATTATTCTGGAAGTTCAAACCAAAGGGACCAGAGATGGAGACAGAGCACTAAAGAGATAGCAACAGCAGGAACACTCGGAAGCCTTCACAATCTATCAAGTACACTGTAATAAACCAATAGAAACAATAAAGCCTAATTTTTAGTCAGTTCATAATGATGATGACTAAAACGATATTCCTAATTATTTTTATATAGAACAAAACAAAATCTTCAGAGATACTTAGGAGCTGAAAACTGCATTTACAGGTCAAAGTCAAAAGGACAGTTTAGTATTAGCACAAAAGTCAACACAGGTGTGTCCATATTTATTGAGGCAGAAATAACAACCAAAAAAGAAAATATTTTTCAATGACTTAGAATCATCTGAAAACACCATGTATGCAAGAAAAGTAACAAAATAACAAAATTTCATACAAACTTATACATATTAGCCAATCCTGATTTTCCTCTCAATTTTTCATGCTCTTTTCTCATGTGAAATATAATAATTGTGAAATTGCTAGTTTGGATGAAACACAAAACTTACGTGTATTTCAAAACACCTTCAAGTTTTGATGTCCAAATAATAACAGATTTATCAGCACTTCCAGATGCAAACCGTTTACCATCTCGAGCGTAACACACACAGTAAACTACATCCTTATGACCTGAAAAAAATATATTAACATTGTATTTACTGAAAGCAAATGTCACAAGACGTACATAGCAACACAGTAAACTTAATATAATTATTTACACCATTTCATTAGACAAAATTAATAAGTACCAAAACATTTTTTTTTTCAATTATCATAAAAAAGTTTCAAAAACGAACAATCAAAATAATTTTCCTTCATAAAATAGCCTTTTTGGATTGTTTCTTTCTTGTCACTCCAACTTTACATGTTTTCGCAATTAACACAATGTTTTTTGCAATTAACACATCTGCCCGTGTTTTTATGATCTTTGAAATAGGGACATCCTCTCGCACCTTCAATTATTTAATTTATAAATTGCATCTATTTTCTCTGTGATTGCAGGTCCACCAGAAGGTACGTGAAAATAAGATAAGCTTTCACATGGCATTCCTAAATCATTAACAAATTGTCTTTTTAATTGAAACAACAATTACTTCAATATTAATTCCAACAGTGATTGAAGGAATAAAATAATTTCTTGTGGCCAATGAAAAATTTTCAGATTTCAAGAAATTTTTGCACAACACAATGTGAGATGTGTTTTATCCAACATTAATTTATTTTAAAACAGTTGATTCATCCACAATGTTTTTCTCCTCTTAGCATATGAAGAAAATTATTCTATCAGGTCTATGTTTTTTTCAGAATCCTCTTCTTCAATAATTCAGTTCATTATCACCATCTCCCTCTGATATTTGTAAATAATAATAAATTCTGAGTTATTGCAACCTCACAAATAATAGCTAAAACAGACCTACCTATGTTTTCTATACTTTGTTCTTCTCAATTCACAAAATATTTGTTCAACTGATTATAAAAATACTGTAAGAAATGCATTACAGCAGATATGTCCAACTGGTGGCCCATGACCTTGTTTTATGTGGAAACCAAATATCTTTTTGTCAAAACTAAGGACAATAAACCTCAGTGTTTAGTGTGTTTGCCTTACTCTTTGTCCACTCCATCGTATACATGTTATATTTATTGTTATCATCTTTACTTCATTTGAATATTAAACTTGACATTAAAATGCACGTAATGGTATTTTGCATAACTTTTATTGATTCTTATATATTTTGATTATTGAAGTATGGCACATTTCTTGGAATTAGTTGTGTGGCCTGCTCCTTTATTTAAATCAAAAAGTGGCCCTTGGGGAGTAGAAAGTTTGCCATCCCTGCACTACAGCATAATATCTTTGACCCTAGTGAATAAGCTGGTAAGTCGAAAAAACTTAATTTTACAGCAGAGTAAAAAACAACTTTAAACTAATGCTGTAAATCAGGGATTAATGATATTCAGACAAAACCTACAAACTAATAGTTTCATTTTAATATCACCTTTGTTTGAATAACATTAATCCTTGATTTACTTCAGTTGAAAGTTGTTTTTTGCTCTCCTGTAAAACTAAGTGTTTATGACTTATCAGCTTCTTCACCAGGACCAAAGATATAATTTACAGCTTTTGAAAGAAAATAAAGTAAACACTAATTTAGACATGTCCTCTGCCAGCCTTCAGTTCCAGTGGAGCACTTTATAGTTTACACAAGTCCAAACCAAAAATAAAATAGGTTTTTGAATGTAGTAGATTTTCTTTCAAATAAATAAATATTGCTAAAGAACCATTTGCATAACAGAAGTCATAAAATGTAATCTGCACATCAAACAAAATACCTTTCAAAGGTTGGATAAGTGCTCCATCAATGGTATCATACACAAGCACCCTTTGCCCTGCTGCAACCACCAGCTGTGTACCATCAGGGTTGAAGCACAAATCATATATGCTGAAAACAAAGATTCCTGAAGACACATTTGCACTATAAACACATACTGCACAAGACACAATATGCACAATAAATATATATTAAATTATGTGCCAACAGAAATTAACTTCTTTATGGTGGAAAATTCACCTAAAATTGGTCAAGTGGAGAGCCTTAAAAGAAAAATAATTTTAGTACCTAACAAACATATAAATAAACTGGCAAACACACAGATAAGCCTATGTTTAGCATAAAGCATGAATGAATGGAGAGTAAGTTTGAAAATTCCCAGTAAATTATTTATACATTACTCAAATGATAAATCACATTTCTTCATATGAAAAGAGAAAAAAAAAGGCAAACTTACTTTTTTTTTACAGACTTTTTATTTTTCAATGAAATGTCTAGTATTCTAATAAAAGCTTCTAAAATATTGACTCTTTTATACTTCTTTCAAGCTAGGAGCTAAATCATCCAGCATGCAGGCAAAAACATCAAGTGATGGAGGGGGTAATGTTTTCAGTACATCGATTAATGTTTAGTACATACTTAAATATTAATATAAAGGTTGATATTTCATGTTTTCATATTGGAGCGCCCAATTAAGGAGGTATCTAAAATTAGATGTTTTACTATGTACTCTCCAGTATGAAAGCAAGACACAAAGTTAAAACTATAATAAGAGTACAGATGTCATTTACTACATTGAGAACACAGTGTACTAACCATTGTTCTACTTTGTCTCTATCCTGTACTTTATCAACCCATGTTGGTACAGTTCTCATTTTCTCAAAATTATTCCTACAAAGAATCCAGGTTATGTTTTGGCTTCAGTTGCCGTGGATACAGACATTTTACGTCATTGGTCCATGTCGGTCTATATAGCTACTGACTTTAAGGTATGAAGAAGATTCGCTTCATCAGTGAAGATAAAAATTATGATGCAAACCTTTTTCTAAAAGGCTTGACCGTGAAGAGAAAACAAAAGAGTAAACTTTGGCTTGAGTCAATACGTCCATTTAAACATTAAGATTAAACTTCAGCCGGTTTCGTAACGCTTCTGCACGTAACAGTCAATAGCACTGCCAGCGTTCAAAGTTCACAAAATATTGTAGCTGAAGTATTTTAATAAGATTTGTAGGCAAACATCACAACGGCCTGTCCATGTTAATATTACGGAGCACATGTATGTTCAATTCAGGTTCAATTCTACTTCCACTTCACGTATAGAACTATCACTCGAGTTTGACAGTTCGGAATGCATGTAAACAAACACCATGTGCAGCATTTGGAAGTTGTACAACTCTGCTTATGGCCAGTCTATTCACTTCAGCCCATAACAATATAATCGCTGAAATGAAATAATTCTTGCAAATAGCTTCCAGCTTCGCATAATCTCATCAACATCCAAATGTCTCTCTTTGCCGGTTCCACCTAACAATTACGATAATTACGCCCCTCACGCATATTTTACCACTTCACAGTTGGCGACATTGCTATGCGCGCTCAAATCACGAAATTGTGATCCGCCATGTTGGTCGAGAAATCGTTCTAATAGTTCATTTTTGACATTGCATATTAAATTTGCTTATAAAAGTGCAAAATGAGGAGACGAGCGGACAAAGCGAGAAAGGTTCGACAATTCCATTCGTTTACATTGTTTTAAATTCAATTGTGAATATTTTTCACCCTTGTCTGTATTTGTTGTGAGATCTTTTCTGACCAAATGTGGTGCATTTTAAGAAATGAAATAGTGAAAGCATCTCATGAACTCAGGCATGCCAAGTTTCGCTCCCAATACGAATAGCCAAATGCCCAAGGAGAAGTTTTAGTATGAAATTTTCTCATGACAGTCATAATAACTACATCAAACGAGAGGAACTTACGTAAAATAATGTAAATTTCAGTTCATCTATTCAAATGCTATTGGCGTTGACTTGATGCAATGGTAGCATAATTGACAGTAGTGATAAATAAAATTATTGTGCCCCTATTATTATACTCGTCTCCATTAACATTCGATAATGATTTTAATTTTTCATTTAACATTTATTGATATCATTTCAGGTGAGAGGGCAGAAATGGCCAATAGGAAAACAAAAAATATGTCCTTCTGGGCCCCCTTGTTTTGTATGTGGAGAAGAAATAGTTGGACGTGGAATTCCACTTTTGGTTGGTTACACAGCACATTCCAAAACAGGCCTCCCTACAAAAATAGGGCAATTAATGGGTGATGGATTTATGGTGGTGGTTAACACTGAAGATATGCTTTGTAGAAGATGTACATCCTTACTTAATCATTTGGACAAACTTGAAGCAGATTTGGAACTGGTGAAATCATCTCTCATGAACTATTTGAAAATAAAATACCAACTTTGTGATGAAAATTATGAAGATATTGATATGTTTACACATGAGGGTATGAAATGCATATTTATGGATACATCAGAAAGAAGTATTATCTTGTAAAGAAACAAAATTTATCTACTTTTTGTTTTGCAGGTCCTGCCGTTTGTACAGGTGAAAATATAGAAGTTGTACATCAGATTAAAACAGAGGTATTTTATTCATTCTTGAATATGTATTATTTTTTAACATAAAATTATGTTATGAATCATATATTATAACTAAAGAACTTAATAATAAGTGAAACAGTTTTTATGCCCCATGTTAAAAATATTCTGACCTTTTTCTTTTTCAAAACTGACATTAATGCTACTTTTCAATAATTTTTTAAAATTTTCTGTTTTGACCCTTACCCTTAATTGGAGACTTTTTCCAAAATTGTATATTGTTACCAGGATTGTAAAAGACCGTGTAATACTGAATAAATTAATGTAAAATAGTATTTTTGTGCCTGTTTTGAAAAAAAGGATCTGAATATTTTAACAGTAATAAAGAGAGAACAGTCAATAGATTCCTTAAAATTGGTATGTCTTTTAGTTCACAGATATCTCTGGTACTGCAGCTTCAAGTGCTTCAAATTATAGAAGTGTTGGAAAGGTGAGTATTTCTTTTACTAAAGTTTCAAATGGCCAGTTTAGCAGATCCTACAGTTGAAATCACTTATATATGCTATTATGTTATGTATGCTATTATGCAGCTGTATTTTATTCTTTTAATGCACATAATTAATTCTGTCCCCATAATTTTTGAATTGTGCTAGTAATTTTGTAAAAGTGGGCTTAGTACTTAATTAAGGTATTTATTTGTATAATGGTTTTTGTTTTATAGGAAGATGGAAGTGACGGTGATGAATGGGAAGAAGAAGGTGCCACCAAGAAAGTCAATGTAGAAATCATTCTTGATGACAGCTGCTCACAAAGAAGGATTTTGACAAGTTTATCTCCAGAAACAGTGAAGTACCATGCATATGAGTGTGAAAAATGTGGCTATGGAACTAATGATCTTGGAGAAATTGAACAACATCCATCTGTTTGTATGAACTATAATCACGAGTGCAGGATATGTGGTAAAAAATTTGATTCAAGTAAAACTGTACAAGATCACATAATGCAGACCCATTTATCTAAATGGACTTGTCACTTCTGCAATACTAGTTTCAGTGAAGAAGATGAATTTTCAGCTCATATGCGTGTGCATATTGGCAACAAAAGTGAAGAAAATTGCAACCTGAAAAATTCTGCAGGCAATTATGAATGCAACATCTGTGATTATGAATGTGATAATAAAATAGAGTATGATGATCACATACGTAAACATGTTGTGCTGAAACTTTTTAAGTGTAAAGACTGTGGGAAACGGTTTGGAGAAGAATGTGCACTTCAGGAGCATTGCAAGTCCCATGAGAGAGTTGCAAAATGTGCTATATGTTCAATGTCCTTTAGTGATGAATCTGAATTAGTAGAGCATATGAAGTCTCATAGTGGTGAACTGAATTTAACCAATGATATGATGGAGTGGGCAAGCAAAGAAAACTTACTACAAAATGCAGATAGACTGAGTTTAGAAAAGTCAGGAGAAACCAATAGTGAAGAAGAAAGTCAGAAAGGGGATGGCATTAAATTTCCTTCTTGTGCAATATGTTCTCTCACTTTTCTAAATTCTAGTCTTTATGAACAACATATGAAGACTCATCCTGGTGTTGAGTTGCCATCAAGCAGCAAAAATGACATTATGGATGCTGACAATTCTTTAATTATTTCTAGTCTAGTTAATTCTCAGAACTATGTAGACAGTGTAATTGATGGCAATATAGAAGATATGTTTGAAAAAATGCATTCGCATGCTGAAGCATCTGATAATAAACCAGTGACTAGTTTTGTGCCAAGCATAAGTGATAATGGGAAAGATGTTTTCAGATGTGAATTTTCTGGGAGTGACCTTTTAAAAGTTGATAACGATGGTTCACAGGGAAATGAAACTCAGTGTTCTGTAGGGGATCTTTGTGTGTCTGAGGCCAACTTAAAAAAATTTGTTTCATCAGATGTTTTCAAGTGTCAAGAGACATCGGCATTGACTCCTGAAGAGTCCAAGACCATTGTTACTGTTAATTCGTTTACTGTTAATGATAAAGAAAGATCAGTTATGACAAAGTCAAATGATTCCGTTGTGAAATCTGGGGCAGGTGAAGATCAGTATTCAAGGAAAAATATTACTTTCGAAAATATCTATCCTCTATCAATCGAGAAGAAAGGTGCTGATGCCGGTAATACTAGTGATGTGAGTGATGGTTTCCAGGGAATAAATAATACAACTGCTCATGGTTTAGATGTATTCAGCAGTGTAAGTGAAGAACAAGATGATGCAAATGTTGGTGATATTGTGGATGAAAGCTCTGATATTAAGAAAGCATATGTTTGTGCAGAATGTGGCTTCCGATATTCTGATATAGCCGGTCTGAAGGAGCATTTTAAGGATCATAGGAATAGTGGGAACAAATGTTCACTGTGTAACAAATCATTCCTCTCTAAACTACGTTTAAAAAGACATCTTAAAGCTCATGAAAATACAATTGGTGGGAAAATGACATGTCCAACTTGTTATGTTGAGTTCCCAGATTATTTTCATCTTTTCCAACACATGCAAGACAAACATCAGAAAGAAAAAGTGGTATATAAATGTGAATTTTGCAATGAAAAGTTCACATCAAGGAAAGCTTTCAAGGCTCATGAAGAATCTCATCCTGAGCGTTATGAATTCAAGTGTGACCAGTGCAACCAGACATTCATGAAAGAGAAGCAGCTCAAAGACCATAAGGATGCTGCACATCGTGACCCACATTGCCGTTACTGTGGGAAGGAAATCATGAAATTAAAGACATTACGCACTCATGAATTAAGACACTTGCGTGATAAGGATAATTTTGAGTGTGATGTGTGTAAGCGTGTGTTCAAGACTAAAACAGGACTAAGACATCATGTAGCAGTGCACACAGGTGAATACAAGTATTGCTGTGATTACTGTGGTCGGGGGTTTATGTCTCGAATGATGATGGTGGAGCACAGAAGCATGCATACAAAGGAAGAACGGTATGTGTGTGATGTTTGTGGGAGAAAGTTCAGTTTCCAAAGCACATACTGGATCCATCGGAAGTGGCATGATAATCCCTATCCGTACAAGTGTTCTTTTTGTAATCGTATGTTCCGACATTCATCTCTATTGGCTGTTCATAAACGAAAACATACTGGTGAGCGCCCATACCAGTGTCCTCATTGCCCCTTGTCATTTCCTGTTGGTGGTACACTTAAGCGGCATTTAATTTTACATACTGGTGTTTATCCATTTAATTGCGAGAGTTGCAAGCGTGGTTTCACCACAAGGCACAAATATGCAACACATCTTGCCAAAATTCATGGGGACTATGATCTTCTAAATGCAAAACAACCTCAGGGAGAGTATAAAATGGTTATTAGAGATGAACCTAAGCAAACTGAAGACTTGACTATGTGGAAGTTTCCAGAAGAGCCAGAACAAAGTGAAATGAACTTTAAACTTGAAGTTGCAGCAGCCACTGCTGGTGACAGCATAGACCAAATGGACACAAGTATTCCATGTGCAGTTGTTCCAGATGATATGTTGGTAGACAGTGGTGTTGCTGCTAGAGTTGTAGAAATAGTATTAGATGATGAATCTCAGGCCGTGGCCACTGTAACATTGGCAGAACCCAATCCAAATATATTACCTGAATTGTGGTACCAGTGATACAAGGTACTTTCTAACTAAATTGTTCTTGATCATGTGTTATGAACTTGTTTTCATTTTGACATTAGTGATAAAGCTTTTAAAAGACATCTGTTGAAATATTTATTTATAATTGTTTGCTTTTGTTTAAATCATGACCAGGAACAAAATAAATATTTAAAATAGTTTAATATTTAACTTCCTTGCACAGTGTCCTGAAATCTGTATTTAAAACATGATCAATCATGTACTTAAAACCATTTTTACTTTTAGATATTGACCCTAATGCCCGTGACATAATTTCGCTCCAAAGTGATTTGTGACTCTGCCATGTCCCGATTTCCCATCTCGTCCCTTCTCTTGCAGTGACTGACAGTTGTGTGCGGTCGGCGCCGCCCTAGCGTGGATGAAATGCTTGCGTGTGGGCTGGCGCCACGTGTTTGCATTTCGTCTCGTATGTTGGTGGCATTGGCGATGACCAGTGATGAAAACTTACAAAAGTGCTCTCCGCTTCGGTACAATAATTTTAACCAATATGGCTTCGTATTTGTGAAGCTCGGTTTCGTGTGAGAAACATAACATCACAATGAGGAAGAAGTCTTTGAAGGCTACGAACGTGGTAATTTGCAAAGTTTTAAACGATTTTTATTAGCAATTAAAGGAAATACTTCAGTATAATGAGACTAGAAACTGAGAACGTGAACGTTCTCTGATCTCACTGGGATTTGTACTCCTTTCGTACGTGCTCCATATATCAAGAGAATAAGGAAAGCAGCCAAAAATACGAACTCACTTGGGGGAATGACATTGTGTTTCAAAATAATATTTGTCCAATGCTCAAGAAGTGTGCTTACGTTTCTGTTAATAAATTAGACTTGAAACATTAGATTTGTAATTAAAGCTTAATCGTATATTGTTTCTTTGCAGAGGAATCCAGCGTATGATAGAAATCAAAAGTTGGACAACTTCGCATTTACCCAGCCGTCAGAAATAATCTGTTTTATTTGCGACGAAACAGTTATGGGCAAGGGAGTACCATTGTTGATGACATATACTCCATATTCAAACACAGATCTTCCAACAAAAATTGGACAGCTAATGGGTGATGGATTTATGGTAATAGTTGCAGTAACTGATGTGTTATGTAAACGCTGTTCATCATTAATCAATCACCTAGACAAATTAGAATGTGATTCATCAAAAGTGAGAACAGCATTAACAGAATTCTTAAAAATTAAATATCAGTTGGATGATGAAAGTGATGTTGAGCAGAGTAATGTTCATGGAAGTGACACCATTCCTCCAAGAGGCAGTAAAGAGGTAGGAATGAATAAATAAATATCTTTTGTTTGGAAAATTATATTACCACTAAATTTATGATTGTTACTTGGCTTTCTCCCATGTTCTGGAATAAAACTGCCGAAATCAATGCAAATTTATGTCGTATTAAAATTTATATTAGTAGAATATGACTGTAACCCTGAGACCTTTTAAAAATTACAATCCAATTCAATACTAACGAATGTTATTTTTTATTATATTAAACATTAAATGCAATTAAAAACATGTATACCTGTTATTTCATTGTTAGGAATGAATTAAAGTTAAACAAAAATATAACTTGTAATGATATGTTGTATGTATGCCAGAAATATTCTTGAAAGTAATATTGATTTGTTCTGTTGAATCTTCAGAATCAATTTGGAAATGGCTGTGATGAAGATTCTCAAAAATTCCAGTGCTTTGGGACAAAGACTCTCATTGCAGATGAAAATACAGATGATTTAAAATATAACTTCATCATTTCCCAAGGAATTAAAACAGAAAATTTGAAATTAGAAGATAATTCAAGTTTATCAGATGTAAAAATAATGGTTGTGGATGATGAAGAATTACATGATCAATGTAATGAAAAATATGAAAATTCCTTAACCAAAGAGCAGTATGAAATGTTAGAAGCAGATAATTCTAGTGAATATGTAGAAATGGTTGACGAGTCAGTAAGTGCTGAAACAATATATGAGTGTAATGCATGTTCTTTCAGTACTCCAGTTTTAGACATTCTCCTAGAGCATTTTCAAAGTCACTCAGAACAAGATCTGCACAAATGTCCAGAGTGCTGTCAGATGTTTGAATCGCAAGTGGAAATGGAGTGTCACAGTAAACAGGTCCATGGAGCTTCAGAAACTCAGTATAATGAAGACACAAGAGAACTTGAGAATGATCCTGATTATTACCCTACATCCCAGAAAATGTATGAATGCCATATATGTAAATATCATCACAATAATAAGAAAGTATTTGATGTTCATATGCGTAAACATTCAAAATATGAAAAGTTTCAATGTAAAAAGTGTTCGAAAAGTTTTAAACATAGAATGTCACTGAAGAAGCATATGTTTCTTCACAAATCATTTAAATGTGGCTTCTGTACAGCATTATTTCAAAGCAAAATAAGTTTAGAACAGCATTTAAAGATTCACGGCCAGAGCTCAAATACAAATTGTGTAAGAGATGAATCATTTTCATTTGTTGCTCCCAGTGCAGATGTAGTGAGCAGTAGTAATGAGGCTGCAGGAGGGGAAAAAGTAATTAAGACAATCGATGAAGATGAAGTGAATGAAAACATCAAGAGTGTAAATAAGCAAATGTCAGATGTTGGTATAGATCAGGTGGAAGTTTTGTTGGAACAAATGCATTCAGAAGAAGTTCAGGAGGAGCCCTTTGTGAAGAACAATATTGTTAATAAGCATAATACTTGTGAGCAGGTCACAAAATTAGTTACGAATGAAGAGAAACTTATTGACGGCTCTGAAATTAACATTTCACTAGTTCAGCCTTCAGATACCTCAGTAAATGACAGAGAGACTGCAGAAAATGAAAACAATTCTTCTGTTTACATAGTTGAGTCACAGGTTAATTACGATAACTTTGAGGACAAAAAGCATGAAAAGGAGGAAGAAACCAATTGTTATAATATTCTCAATGTTTTAGATAACAATTGCACTTTTGAGGATTCAGGATATATTGAGGCAGATAGAGATACAAAACCAAATGCTACACATTCAGAAAAGAAACATATTGATGTTGAATTTAAAACGTCCAAAGCAGACCCAAGTAATTTGAATGAGAGTGATGGAAGCAAGTCTGTTTCCAGAAAGATATATATGTGCTCTTTGTGTGGGTTAAAAACAACATCTGAAGCACACATTAAAAGACATTTCAAATGTCACATTGCTCTGGAGAGGAAGACTTACAAGTGCCATATTTGCGAGCGTGTTCTGACTACTCGTAGCAACCTCAAGCGACACATAAGTCTTCATGAACGATGTTCAAGTGGAGAGGTAGAGTGCAACATGTGTAATGAAGTGTTAACAGACCGATTGCATTTGAAACATCACATGGAGGTTAAGCATCCAGAGTCTTACCAGTGCTCCTTCTGTGACCGCCGGTTTGATAGTAAAAGGGCATGCAGAGAGCATGAATTAACACATCCAGCTCTCCAGTGTAACATCTGTCAAAAGATGTTCTTGACTGAAGGACGTTTAAAGAGCCATAAATTGTTCATGCATAGTGAAACAGGTCAGTCTGCAACAAGATCCAAAGTTTTTAAGTGCCATATATGTCATAAAATCCTTACAACTTATCACAATCTCAAGCGTCACTTGAGAAATCATGAAAAATGTTCTGGAGCAGTTAATTGTGCACTTTGTAATGAAGAATTAACAGATAAATTGCATTTGCGCCAGCATGTGGAGGAAAAGCATCCAGAAAATCATCAGTGCTCTTTTTGTCATAGAGTTTTTGGCAGTCGAAAATCGTGCAAGTCACATGAAATGACACATCCTGAACGTTTTGTGTATAAATGTGAATCTTGTGATAAGGTATTTCTAACTGAAGCTCGAATGAAACGACACCAGGATGTTATGCATAGGGATCCTCACTGTCGAATTTGTGGTAAAGAAATATCAAACATGTTAAAACTATTGGATCATGAGAGGCGCCATGAACGACACAAAGTTATGTTTCCTTGTGATCAGTGTCCTAAGATTTTCCGCACTCCATCTGGCCTGAAGTATCATATGTCGGTACATACTGGCAAGTATGCTGTATACTGTGAAATCTGTGGAAAGGGGTTGCATTCAGAGGTAGTTCTTGAAGAGCACAAAGCTACTCACACTAAAGAAGTACGTTATACTTGTGAGAAATGTGGTCGAACATTTTCATCTAATAGTACTTACCGCATGCATCGATTATGGCATGACAATCCCCTACCTTACAAGTGTAACATCTGCGACAGAAAATTCAAACACACGTCAATTTTGGCTGTTCACAAACGTCGAGCACATACAGGTGAACGTCCCTATCAGTGTCCCCATTGCAGTCAGACTTTTAGTGTTAGCAGCACACTGAACAAGCACATCATTTTGCACACTAAAGAATATCCTTACCGCTGCAAACTATGTGAAAAGGGATTTACAACCCGCACAAAGATTGCAAGACATATGGCAAAAGTTCATAATGATTTTGAAATGCTGAACTCCAAGAAGAAAACATGTGAGTACAAAATGGTTCTTCATCCTAGTGAAATCTCTGGGGGGCCAAGGCAGAGTGAAGAGGAGGATGCTGGATTCATCACAGTAGAACAGATGCTCCAAGATGAGAAAGTTGGGGAGCAAGAGGAGGACGAAACACAGACAGCAACATTACAGGTTTTGGACCCAGCACAAGCTGCAATTTTCACGATTTTCCAGCAGGACTTGCCTAGCTCAGACTTCAGTCTAAATGAATTTGACACTGTTCCGAAGTAGGTATTATGAACTTGTGTGTAAACTAAAACACTCATAGGATTAACTTTTTCAACAGGAAGGGGCAGTTTTCTTATGAATAAGGTGTATGAACAATGACATGCAAAGTTTAAGAGAAATATCCTAAATTACGAGAATTAAATTGAACAGGGTCTCATAATTGGAGAGCTGATTTCCTGTAATATATATTTTAGTTGTTTTTTTCAAGAATTGTGAATTCTTTTCATTCAAGAATATAACTAATGCAAATAGTATTTATTACATCACACTAATTTTGATACACAATTCAATGAAGTCCTATATTTTCATCTTAATTTAAATTGTATTCTGCTGTAAAGAAAACGTATTCTGTGAAATGTCTGTGTGATGTGTGTTAAAATGAGATTATTTCTACTTTTCTTTTCTGCTCAATATGATAATAAATAGGCTTGTATGTGTAGAGTGTTAATGCAAGGAGAAATGTTACATTCCAATTATTTTTATTGAAAGAATGTAACTATTCTAATAAAATGGACATTGTTATATTAAAAGGCTTTATACATTATTAGCAAGATTTAACTAAAATGCAGATATGGTACCTTTACTATACAAATCAAACGAAAACTAGGGAAAATGGAGATTTGTTGTTATTGAATTGTAGTGTTAAGTGAACTGACATTTGCTTTTTCTTTTTTAAACTAAACAGGAATATTTATGTAATATGAAACATTCTCTTGAGAGAAATTTTGTTTTAATTAAAGTTTTTTTGCTTTATAAAACTGAAAGAGTCAAATTACTAATTTCTTCCATTGTAATGACTTTTTTTGTAAATAGTGATGTTCCTTTGTATGTTGCAAGATAATTTTTAATGCTATCTAATTCTCATGATTCAATACATCACTTCCTTTGACCTCAGGTTGTGCATTGTTACCTCACGATAACAGCAGGAAATTTGAACTTATAGACAGTTCAAGTAATTTAAAAGAACTTTCCTCATTGCTCACGCATTTATTTGTGGAGTTTAAATATGCCTGTGACATATGCCTTAAAACATATTTGTTATATTTCTAACTCAAATGCAAGATATGAATTGTTATATTGTACGTATTGAAATTTAATTTATTTCCTTTCAACATGTAATGTTCAATAAAGAAGGTATTAATTTATTAAAATATAATAAATGTGTTATGATTGTCAGAAAAAAATCAGCCTATATTTTTATTTTTTTATTTTATTTCATTGAGGCATTTGTTAATTGTATTAGAAATTCGATTGTATAAATAATTTAACTACACAAAGATATACTTTTTTCATGTCACTTAAGAGCTCTAAAATATTGGAAATATATTGATTTTGACTGACAGTATCTCCTAAACTATTCCCTCTAGAATTTTTGTATTTTGGATTGGTATTTTGTACACAGGTAACTTGAAAAGAATGGCAGAAATTGATTGCATTTTTGTCGAAAATGGCGTGAATTCGGAATGTTTTCGCGCATTTCTGGAACCCGAAACCTCTGATAAAAGTGCTCTTCATCACTGTAATCGCCATTAAATTTCGAGTTATGACGATAGTTTTCAGAAGAATCGGGCTCCTGTCGAAATTTGAAATATTCAAAAGGTGGGGTTCGTTAAACTTTTACATGTTTAACCAGAAAAAAGGATTGGTTTTAAATGCACATTTCTCCAAACCTATGGCCAATTTTTTAATTCTGCAGGAAAAATACTGTTCAAAATTTTAAAATCTCAGAAAATTCCCCCATTTGGACGATAAATGCGATCTCCAGAGGCCATTTTCTCAAACATGATTTTTTCAACATACCAAAAATACGGTAATTTTTGACTGGCTGTATCTCCTAAACTATTCGCTCTGGAACGCTGAGATTTGCACGGCTAATATTGAGTAGTTTGCTCTTTTTTGGGGAGGGTTGGTATTTTGTACACAGGCAACCTGGAAAGAACGGCGACTAGATGCATTTTTGTTGAAAATGGCATGTTTTAGGAATGTTTTCTCGAATTTCTGGAAAACGAAAACTCATGGAAAAATGCTCTTCACCATTGTAATCGCCATTAAGTGTCGAGTAGGATGCTAGTTTTCAGAAGAATAGGGCCTATGCCAAAATTTGCAAAATTAATTTGCAAATCGCATAGCAATATTCACAGAATTTACATACATATATAATATTAAAGTAGTAATTTTATAAAATTTCAAAGTAGGTCATCTTTGACTGGCTGTATCCTAAACTATTTGCTCTAAATTCGCTATAAATTTTCCCTGACAGCAGCTAAACCCTACGTAAATGTTAGGACAAATATATGCTAAGATTTTCTTATTATAATAATATATATTAAAGGTAAAAAGCAGTTACAGAGTTGGCGCCTCAACGTGGGCTCGATACCAAAATAAAATAAAATTAAAAATATTACGTAAGGTAAAGAAATTATTTGGAGAAAAGTAAAATTTGATATGAGAATAAACAAGCAGCAGGCTAGGTAGTAAATTTTTAAAGAGAAATAATAGTATTCCCTGACAATACTGAAAAGAATATTCGGTATTGTTTGAATATTCGGTATATTGAAACACCTATTAATTTACTAATAAATGTCAATCGTAACCAATTTCCGAAATTATAAACAATTTGGGCGCCAGGAAAAGGTTACACTTGAATTCCTGATTATCGATTGCCGTCTTCGGATATATTACAAATAAATGTAAATCCCGCTAGCTCGGTTGACGAGTTCTTATGAAATAATTGTTGCTATTTACTCCGCCACCAATTACTCAATCTGCCATCCATACGGAGTGGCGAGGAATTTGAAAATAATTATTAAATGTCTTCTCAAGGATTGCATGTAATGGAGAATAAGAAGCAGCTTTCTTTCAAACTATGAATTATAATTTATTATGAATGCCAAAAGTTATCAGACTAGCATTGATTATTACAAGTTATTTTTACGTTATGACCATTTTCTCGTTATTGCAATAACAGTGTTATAGAACCTTTTATCCTTTCTTGCCTCTTCGCGCGCACGTCGCTCGATGTCGCCACGTAGAATAATCCAATTTTCCTTCTAATCGAAGTCCACAATGATCAGTGACCAAGTCGAAACTTCTTCCAACCCCTTGGCAAACACTGCCTATACTCTTTATCTTGCGCCTCAGGTGGGCACCTATTTCAAACTGATTACTTTCCCAGGTCGGAATAAAATGGCAATTCACAATTCACTGGTAAAATTTCTAAGTAAAATCTTGTAACTCCACAGGGAAAATATTCTAAGTTCACTTTCCAGTTCACTCATGAAAATATTACAAGCCCAAGTTTGCAATGATATAATACGTAAATTTTACAAGTTCCAGTTGCGCACTTAATGCGGAAATATTTTAAGTTCAAGTTCAATGTTCACTCTCACGAAATATCACAAGTCCAGATTTGATAATTAACCTCAAGAAAAACCGCACAAGCCACCACTTTTACTACGAAAAAGTCTGTGCCATTCTGTAGCACACCAGTTACAATACCTGAACCACTATATTCACTACACTTTTCTTGAAACATTTGTGAAAACTAAACCACTATTTACCCAAAATTCATGCTGTAATATATTTGCAAGCATTTCACGTGACAATACATAAGCACGCGAAAACACAAAATGCACATTTCTTTAATATTTACATTTTTTTACAAAATGTGGCAGGACAATTTTTTTAGAGAACATTTTCATTAAAGCGGTGTCTTACTTTTAGTTTCTGTAAAATCTAAATTTTTTATATCGTGATTAAAGCACCTACATTTTTCAGTGTTATTTTTAATCTTCTGATTTTTATTCTCCCTTATATCTTCATCGAAATCAGGCTTTCGGAATACCGTGGAGAATTACACTATTTTCCAATATGGAGGTTTTCCAGAAAAATAGTATAGCCGCTTTTGGAAAAAAAGGTTCGAACATTTTCGAAAAATTTCACGTCAATTTTAGTTTTCATATATTAAAAAACTCATGGATATTTGAAAAAATAGTCATTAGGTATACTTTGAAGCTTCCGTATTTATAAACGTATTAAACAGAGAAATACATTTGTAATATAAATTTTAACTTCTTGTGAGATATTTGAAAAAAATATACCTTTGTGTAATTTTTGAAAAATCAAAAGAATACATCAAATTGGCATTTACTTTGGTTATTCCGTGCAGTTAGCTCAATCTATAGTTTAAAGGCAAAAATTGGTGTCCGTTTTTGTGAAAATCTTTTTTTTTAATACCTCCCATTTCGCACAAAATTATTCGAATATATATATATATATATATATATATATATATATATATATATTTTCGAAAAAATGTAAATGAATTAAAGAGCTAATTGTGGAATCTTTAAAAACCAAGGGGTGCGAAAAATTTCAATTTGGAATTTTCGAAAATTCAGAGTTGAATGAAAATCGGACCTTTGCCCTCTCCGTAAGTGTTCTGCACTATATTCTTACAAGAAATTTAAAGATAACGAGAGGTCCTACAGAATTGCACATTCTCGTACCAAAATTTTTAATTTCCTTTCTGTGGTCTGACTTTAAGGTCTTGCTTCATTCTCCGGCCAGCTACCATCTATCGTCGCCCAAAGTACCTTTTTTTTGGATATTTTCTCAACTTTTCAGTTTCCTTATAGTAAAACCGAAATATTACTTCAAGAATATTAAAGAATAGTAAAACCGCGTCCTAAATAGACATTTTCACTGAAAAATGAGAAGTCGTTTTTAAGAAAATGGCGAATTAGCATTACTGAAAATGTGAAATTTGAAGCTCATTTTCACAGGAATCTATTTAGTTTTGCGCAAAATTTCATTTAAAGTCATTTGAAACATTTTCACTCACAAATGGCAGTATTCATGGACGGACGGACGGTCAGACGGAACAGGCAGACAGACGAATAGACGGACGTTTCGAAAAGGAAAAAAAACACGTTTTCTGTACCAGGGGACCCCAAAACGTGTATTTCCGTTGAAATCTCGAAATCGATTTTCAGCGGCATTACATAACTTTCTCTATATTACATAAATTACTCCCGTATATACGCACGTATATGAGAAAGTAACTAGAGGTGCTACAGAATGGAAGAGATTTTCTCGTAGGAAAGTTTCCTAATTTCCTTTTTGTGAACTGGTACTGTACAGTCTTGCCCATCCTTCTTGCCTACTGCCATCTATCACCGCCCAAATTACATTTCTTTAAAAATTTTCTCAACTTTTCGATTTCCAAGAAGTAGAATTCAAATATTAGCTTAAGAATATTAAAGAAGGCTAAAACCTCGTCCTAAATAGCAACTTTCATTGAAACATTTGGATCCGTTTTTAAGGAAATGGTGTTAAGCGTTACTGTAAATGCGAAATTTGAAGCTCTTTTTCATAGGAATCTATTGAGTTTTCGTAAAACTTCATTTCAAGTCATTTGAAGCACTTCCACTTACAAATGTAATAATGTACACAAATCCATTGAAAAGTGGGTATTAGCGGCGTGAGAGATATTTAAAAACATTACATTTGAGTAATTAAAAAAAAAAAAGTGTACACTAAAATGAACCTTACGTCATATAAAACAGAGCCATTACCGCCTCCCCTTGAAGTTTGAAGGAAAAATTTGGATTCATTTTTTAGAAAATGGCGTTTGAGCGTTTCTGAAAATACGGAAATTTTAGCTCATTTTAACAGAAAACTGTTGAGTTTTCGCGAAACTGTGTGTGACATTATTTAAGCAAATGTACTCATAACAGGGAAGGAAATGGAAGTAGAAGAGATGGAAAAGTACAATTTAAAGATTTTGGGTACTAGTTAAGTTAAAAAGAAGGGACAGGAGAGGTGGAACCGGACGGACGGGACAATTGTATAAAGGATATGTAATGAGATATTGCGGAATGGATATTAAAACAAGGGCAGTTGGGGGAGTAGGCATTATCGTGAACCCGGAAATTAATAAGAGAGTGATAAATTGGGAACCGGTAAGTGCAAGAATTATGAGAGTGGATATACAATTAAAGGAAAGAGTGGCACTGGTGAGTGTATATGCACCACCCGAAGATAAAGATACAATAGAAAAGGACATATAATACGAACTTCAGAGAGTAATAGAACAAACACAAGAGACGAATGACCATGTGGTGATAATGGGAGACTGGAATGCTCGAATAGGATTGGATGCGCGGAAAAGAAAGGGTAGAATGGGGAAATATGGACTGGAGAAAAAAGGAATGATAATGGGGAGCGGATGTATAACAAATTGCTGATATGATTGATTGATTTTTTCGTGTTTCCGGGCGCGTCAACTACTTCGGTCATTAGTCCCGTTAGTGTAGTGCATGTTGTTTTTCTCGGGAGATGGCAGTGATCTTCCCCCGCTGGATGGCGAGATCCGGCGCCGACCTACCGTCGGCTAGTGGGGTTTCCCCCAAACCAGGACTCTCCCACCAACGGGGCACCGCCCCAGTCGAGACAAGCTCTAAGCTCCCGACCGGTCTCCCGGAATATGTGGTAGTGTAGTGCATGTTAGTGTAAGTGTGTGTGTAAGGGGAGAGGATAGGACAAGGAAGAGGAAGGACAGATCGCGCGCGGTCCGTGGCCCCTTTGGTAGGGTACTGCTCCGGCATTCGCCTGGTGTTGATCGGAGAAACCACGGAAAACTACCGATCAGAGCAGCCGGCCGCTAGAATTCTCCTCCAGACAGCAGCTGAATTCGACCTAGCTGAAAAGCTAGTGTCGAAAATCCTGCCGCCGTCAGGACTCGAACCTAGGACCTCCCGGTTAGAGGCGCTGCAGTGACATCAGTTGATGCACTGAGCTACCGCTACTGGTAAATTGCTGATATGAAATACGTGGTTTCCACACAAACAAATACACCTTTGAAACAAGAAGAAACCAGATGATAGTTAAAAGTATGATTGATTTCTTTACATATACGGAGTCATTTCGATATGCAGTAATGGATATTAGGGTGTATAGAGGTGCAGAATTAAGCACGGACCATAAATTGGTGGTGATAAAAACCTGTATTAAAAATCCACCAAGAGAACGTATTAGGAAATATTTTAAAATTAAAAGTGAAAAATTGAGAATGGAGGAAAATAAGAAAAGATGTGAACAAGCAGTTGAAGAAAGACTGAAAACGAAACAGAAAGGTTAGGGAAGGAATCGAGGAAGAATGGAAGAAACTGAAGGATATGATGCTAGAAGCAGCGATAGAGGTATGTGGTAGGAAGAGAGTGAATACGCGTTTTAAAAGAACAAGATGGTGGAACGAGGTGATCAAGGAATGGGTAAAGAAGAAAAAGAAAGCGTACGCCGCATATATGGTTTCAAGGACGCAAGAAGATTGGGAAAAGTACGTAGAAAGTAGAAATAGAGCAAAACTAGAAGTGAAGAAGGCAAAGGCGGAGACATGGGAAATATTTCCAATAGAATTGGAGGAAAAGTACCATAAGAACAAGAAAGACTTTTGGCAGGTAGTAAATGGACTAAGAGGGAAACATAAGAAAACGAACAGAAGCATAAGGGATCCAAATAACTTAAAGATAGAACAGTCAGAAGTACTAGAAACCTGGAGGTTATGAAAACATCTTTAATGATAATAACAGGACAACCACTAGAGACTGGAGGGAGTTGAGTGAGAGTCAAGAAGTCAATGAACCACTGGGAAATGGGAAAGAGGGGGAAGGCGAATCGAACCTGGTGAGTGAGAGACACCAGGGGAGAGGAGCAGAGCTGGAGGAGAATTACAAAACGGAAAGAGATGTAGAAGAGGTAATAAGAAGAATTCAAGTTGGGAAGTCAGCTGGTCCAGAAAGAATATCACCAGAAATAATAAAGCATATTGGGTAAACGGGAAGGACATGGATAACAGCATTGTGTCAATAGATATGAAGAGAAGAAAGAATACCGTGAGAATGGGAAGAAAATATAATAGTACCTCTGCATAAAAAGGGGAGCACTGTCAACTGTGAAAATTACAGAGTGATTTGTTTGTCATCCTGCATAAGTAAATTGTACTCCAGGATAGTGGAAGTAAAATTGAGGACGGAGGTAGAAGAAGATTTGGAAGAGGACCAAGGGGCCTTTAGATCATACAGACAAACACAAGACCATATTTACACTCTAAGAAGCATAATTGAAAAAACACCGAGTATGGGGAAAACAATATGCACTGCTTTCATAGATTTAAAGTCAGCATTTGATACAGTACCCAGGAAAGAACTATGGGATGCTCTGGTGAAAGCAAAGGTTTCAAGCAAAATGATGAGTGTAATTAAAATTATTTATAAAAAATATGTTTGGTACTGTAAGACGGGATGGACAACTCAGTGGGAAATTTAGAATGGGCAAAGGAGTTAAACAGGGAGATTCATTGAGCCCTCTACTATTTATAATCTTTATGGATCAGGTTATTAAACAAATCAAAAGGCGTACTAAAAAATGTAAAATTGGAAATTGGAAAATGAGACCGATATGGATACAAGCTTTGGTCTATGCGGACGATATTTTATTACTCACCAAAAACCCAAGAGAGCTGCAAGAGATGACAATTGGGAGGGAGTATGCACTGGAGAATAGGGGTATGAAGATAAACATAAATAAGAGCAAGGTAATGTGTATAGGCAAAGAAAAGGAAGAAATGAACATCAAGTGGAGGGAGGAAAGCATGGAACAAGTATCAAGCTATGAGTATCTAGGAACAATAATTTCGGAAAACGGAAAATATGAGGAAAAACTGAATAATATAGTGAAGAAAGTAAACTCTGTATTATCAAATAAATAAGAACTTACTAAGAATGAATGTAGGCACTAAAACAAATCTCCAAATTTGCAAGTCCGTATATATACCAACATTTATATATGGAAATGAAAGTATGCCACATAATACAAAAACCGAAAGTAGTGACACAGCTGTGGAAATATTATCTTGCTACGCAGGGTAACAAGAAGGGATCGAATAAGGAATCATACAATCAGAGAGGAACTAAAAGTTATCTCGCTACTCAAAGAAATAGAAAGCAAGGCCCTGAAGTGGTACGGACATGTTACTAGAATGGGAGAGGATAGAAAGCCGAAACAAATTATCGAAGCCAGTCCAGAGCGAAAGAGAGGCCAAGAAAAAAAGGCCAAGAGGAAATGGGATGCCTATATACAGGATATATGCCAAAGGAGCGGAGCTACACTAGGAGAAGTGAAGCGCAAGGCGTAAGACAAAAAGGAGTATGTCAAATGGCTAACCCGACGCTGAGAGGCATCAGGGGAAGAAGACGAACTCATAATTACAATAACGTGAAGAAATTGCCTCTAATGCAAATATTACCGACGTGAGAGACAAGTGAAAAAACACGTTTTTGTAATTTTTGAAAAAACAAAGGAGTAGAGCAATATGGCGTATATGTCCTCCTTTATGGTTTGCTTTGTACTATACCTATCAAGACTTTATAGAAAAAAATTGGAGTCGTTTTTGATAAAATCTTGTTTTTGTAATTTTTTAAAATTCTTCAATTTTTGTCTTCAATTTTTGTAGTTGTAGAAAGACGCCCAAAAAATTCAAACTTTTGCAATTTTCGAAAATTCAGAGTTAACTGAGAAAATCGGACCTACGATACCTTTATAAGTGTATTTTACTCTATTCTTACAATAAATTTAAAGAAAAAAGAGCCGTTTTTGAGAAAATTTGGAAAATGTCTGGGGGCTTCATGTAAAGTACCCCCAAATTTTAAACAATGTTTTTCAAAATCTCAAAGCTTCCACTGGAGCCAGATTTACAGAGGTTTCTTCAATTTGGAAAAAATTCTAAGCATGGTTTTCGCGCTAGCAGTGTTCACAAACGGACGGATGGATAGAGGCAGATTGACAGAAGGACGGACGGACGTTTTGCTTTGAATTGGTTTTTCGATATGAAGGACCCACCAAACTGGGATTATGACTGCATCACGTGTTAGAGGATATTTTCTCTTAATTTTGTAACTGGATTTATCCACTTTCTTGTTTTTACGGCCCGACAATGAATTTTTTTCTGTCGAAAATTCGCCGTCTTTTTTGCGCAGCATTACATCACTTTCTCTATACTATGTATATTACCCCGTAGATATGTACGTAAACGAGAAAGAAATTAGAAGCATTTTGTGAAAATTTTGAAAATGTCCTCGAGGCTTCTTGAAAAATATACCCAAAAATTAAAATCTCGTAACCTAACAAACTCTTAATAGATACGCTACATCACCCAGATCGGTCGGGGAATATTAATTTTGGTGATTTGATGAATGAATTTTGATGCTTATGGTTTAGTTACTACCATTGCTCAGAAACTGACAGTTAGGAGTTTTACAATAAATCTATATTTCGGTATCAAGGATCTACAAAATGCCAATTCTGGCTCCACAGCGTGTTAGAGTAAGTAATTTACTACGTATAGGATCAAGAATTAGCCGTATTTTTGGTAATAGGGACTTACAATGCAAATTTTTCTGCCGAAATATTTTTCGCAGCAGCATTACATAACTTTATCAACACTAGGGTTGTAGTAAGCGAGAAAGTGAAATGATCTAAAATGTTAAAAAAGTTTTCACTTCGTAGATTATAGCATAAATATAATTCGCGTCCTGTTACTGGCTGGCACATGTAAAAATTTTAAAGACTTAAAACGTATCGTTTCAGTGTTATACACTATAGTAACGTATTTGCAACGGGTTGCGTGTGCGGCTGCTTCCTTCATCAAATTAGTGGTGCTACATCAGCACGCACTTTCTCGCGATTTTGTTAATGGCTATGTAATATTATAATATGACCACTTCTGTCTTACACTTCAACTACCATTTGAAAAATTCTTAAACAAACGAAAGTGAAAATTGCATATATTTTTTTAAAATTCAAATGAGAGATAGGTCAAAATACCTATAGGGTATTTTGGATTAAAATATAAAATATAATAGGACAATATAATAGGCAGAAAGGGAAAATACGAAGAAAAATAAAAATAAATGAGACATAGGGGACGTAAGGCGTCATTAAACAGCAAGAAAGACGAGTTCGTGTGGACATGTAAAATATTAGAAAAAATGATAATAAATTATAATTTAAATAAAAGCGACATTGTTAGGATATGCAAGAGAATTCCAATAGTTTAGTTACTGGGGACAAATTAGCATCGGACTCAGGCAGTGGCAATAAGAACACGTTAGACTTGCTTGAGGGCGGGAATATATTTTCAGAAAATGCCGATGTCTATTACTATAACACTCGACGTAGAAATCATATTCATCAGGTGACGGTATCAACAGCTAATTACAAAAAATTCACATACATGTACATTATTTTACAACACTTTGCCAGACGACATTAAACGATTAAATTCGATAGAAAAGTTTAAATCCCAAGTGAAATCGTTTCTGCTGCATAACTGTTTCTATACAATTAGAGACTATACTGAGCATCACAAGAAAAGTAACAATTTTAACAATGATACATAATGCATTATTTACCATTTGGACTGTATAAATGTGTATAAACAACCTGTAACAACTATTGTACTACAGCCTCCGGGTCAATGACCCCATCTCGATCAGGTTTTTCGTCCAGTTTCCCTGATCCATTGAGCAAATGCTGAGATGGTCCCTTGTTTTGCTTCTGGACATAAATGTAACTTCATTTTCTGTGCACGTCTTCTAGAATTCAGTGGGGAATACAATTATTCAAATTATCGTTTCCATGTTGTCGCGGCAGGAAGTATTATTCCGAAGGACAACATGGATAAGAGCCAAAATTTATTGCTTCTTTATCCTTGAAAATATATTTTATTACATGGGAGGGTTGTTGTTGTTTTTTGTGTTGTTTTTTTTTGTTGTTGTTTTTTTGTTTTGTTTTTATTTAAGTAGTATATGACTTAGTGTAGGGATCACAGAATTTTGAAAATGTGCACACAATTCATTTTTCCCCATAGCACGTCATACGCAGTTTGAACTGTTTTTTGACGTTCAATAAATAAATAAATAAATAAACAGCAGAAACAAGCTGGGTTGATAGATGAAAGTTCTCCGTTAGAATTTGCCTCGATCTGCTAGAGGTAGGATGTGTTGCCGTGACTGGCAGATGAAATGGTTTGAAAAAGTTTTAAGTTAACATATGTCGTAATCTGATAAACGGAGGATGCATATCCGTGAGCTATATAAAGTTAACGGTAACACTGAATGTGATTGTAGATGCGAAATTTGAGTCGCGAATGTAGATAACAAATAGAAGTACGACGCGGACGGTGGAAAAACGTATGCAGGTACGAACTTATTGTGGAAAGAAGAACATAGTATGGAACAAGAAATGGTAGAAGGACTACGCTTAATGGACGAATGATTTTTCTCATTGTCAAGAGAGCAGTGTTTCTTCAGCAACAGGGAAGTTTAGTAATTAAGCATGAAACGATTTTGCAGTATTAAATTGTTCAAGGCCAAGAATGTCAAAGTCATTATGTTAAATTAAGAGAGAAAGATTATAAAAGTTTCAAAGGGCATCATCATTTATTAGGTAAAAAATTCTTTAAATAAAATAAATAGCAGACGACACTTCATGTCGCTGAAAGATAATTTAGTGAAAACAGGGCGTTGTTATTTCAGAAACAGATAACCAGTAAATCAATAAATTTCTAATGTAAGTAGAGGTATTTACCAGCCGAATCCTCGTATGAGCGGTATATCTTTCAGCCCACAAGAAAGAAACAGACGCAACCCTGAAGTATAAAATATAACAGCGCCCAAATATACAACCAAAATGGAGCTAGCCAACCAAATTAATTAAATAGGAATAAAAATAAATTGAGAGGGAGAGCGGGGCACCGTCACAAATGCTTAAACGAAAACAGCTTTCTGCCACTGAATTCATTGTATTCACGTTCTACATGAAAGTACCAACTATAGACGATACGTATTATAGCCTTGCACGATACGAATTTTAGCCATAAATAAAATTATTAGTTTACATTAACGCGAAAGAAAAGGCAGCAGTAATTATCGCCTTGTTGTCAGTGCGGCATTACAACAATGGGTTACAAGCAACATGGTCGCTCATTCGTATGGGATACACATTTTGTCAATTAGCATTGTTGACATCGCTAGCAAGAAAATGAAAATGGATAGAAAAAAATAATATTTTTATATTCATCAAAATTACTCGGTTTTTACATGCATTATTTATTACATCTTATTAAGCAAAGCGAAATCATCTATTCCTTTTCACATGTAACTCAATTAAAGGACGCAATTTAAAGTAGGTTTTAAATAATTTTTGAGAGATTTATTTTAAAACCTATAACAAAAGTTCGTAGAATAAACGAACAAAGAAATATGAAATAATATACATATTCTAACTTACGTAGCATCCAACTGCCTAGCATCACCCTCATATTACGTTCACGAAGCGCAGTACATTGGGAGCGGGCGACTATGTCACCAAATTACACAAAAATACTCATATTTTCAAAAACTTCAACATGACCATATTTGTTTTTGATAAAAACACGTTATGACACACATTAAGAAAAAATGTATCTCCATAATGGTAGTTGTAGGAAGTCGCCGAAAAAAAATAGAATTCTTTCAATTATTGAAAAAGCAGGGTTTTCAACCAACATGAGGACCTGCATCACTCTCTTAAATGTCTTTCAGACTATCCACCAACAAAATTGCATCAAAATCGATGAAGCTGTTTTTGAGAAAAAAAATTGTTTAAACAAAAATTTAAAAATGCCTGTATTTCACGCAAAATTACGCAAAAAATACTCAAATTTTCGAAAAATTGTACCTAACCTTACTTCACAATCTATCTTTAAGGAACAGATTTTAATAAGGAAAAAATCTTTACCTTTAATAATTTAGTTGTAGTAAGATGCCGAATTCGTTTTTTTACTTTTTTAATTTTCGAAAAATACGAGTGAAAACAGACATGCACGATTTTCTTAAACGTCCTTTACACTATCCAACAACAACATTCAATCCAACCTGATGGAACCTTTTTTTTTTTTTTTTTTTTTTTTTTGAAAATGTCGCTGTGGTTTTATGTACCCCCAAAATTAAAATATCGGTTTCAAATTTAAGGGGCCACGACATCAGCCAGATAGACTAGGAAATATCAATTTTGGAGAAAATCAGCTGAACGGTTCAGCCACTACAGTTGTTCACAGACGGACAGTCGTTTTGCCGTCAATCGATTTTTCTGTACCAAGGACCCACAAAGCATGAATTCTGGTTACACCACGTGTGAGAGGATTTCTTTTCTAAATTTATCATCTGGATTTATCCACTTTTTTTGTTACCAGGGACGAAAATTCGCGCAACATTATATAACTAAATAAAAACGGCGAACTGTGAATGTTTTAATCTTAAATCTGCTTGTGGTACTCCTGGGAAGTAATTCACTATTTGTAGTGGCTCATTTATAGAGATTTATCTCGTTTAACTGTTATAAACGGTATGTAACCGCCATCTTTCTTTAGCGTATTAAACTAATGCGAACATTCTGCACTTTTCAAATCATTGCTTTAAAAGTGCAAATAGTATCCAATCGGACATACATTTCTGACGTTTCTGACAACCTGTTCTACGAAGTGGAGGTACTCTCCTAAAATTTAATAAACATCCAGAAAGGCTTATGTGTACATTGCAATGTTATGGACGTTATACGGGTTATTATGTATATTGTATCGTGCAATGTTATGTACGGCGATAAAGTGAGTTGAAGTGTTACGTGTGTTGCGTGCCTGTTTTCCTTACATCATCTGCCAAATTCGAATTTCGTCTTAAATCTTCTTCCCTTCAGGAAATCACCCCTGAGGGTTAATTCACAATCCAGCTGTGGCACTAATATAATAGTATATTAGTTAATATATTATTATACAAACTAATTCGATATATAATTATCATTTTTTTCCACAATTGTTACAAATAATACGAGAAAGTAAGTTTATGTCATGGATTGGTGCAGATGGCGAGAAGGTACATGCAATTTTCTGCTACATTGCAATAAGGGGTTTTGTCGACCCTTGCTCCCGGCTTTCCCCACACACACATTATCTGGTAGACGTGTGACGATGAATGTAGGTACAATTGGTGGGGGAAATAAATATATTTTAAATGAAAAATATCAAAATCCGTAAAATTATTCTGTTTTATCTAATCCACGGCAGCAGACTGTGAGATTGATGAGGGTAGGTGGATGGTTTGGCGGTATGTATAACCGTCCCAAGTATTACTGGAACTTGCTATCGTTCATGAATATCCCAATTACATTACTGACATTAGTGAAAATTTTGAAATAATTAGTAGACAGTACCAACAATATTATATTTCCTCCAAGTCATTACAATAACCAAATCTTGCATTTCGAAAGTCTAAGTCGACGAAAAGTTTCACTATTACAGTATATCATGCATTCTATAGTTTTCATTTGAATTAGAAAAAAATTTAAAAAACTACAAGTTGCGGACTCTGTTACTCACGATAGGGAGAGAGTAGTTCAGACCAAAATCTATATTTTTAAATGAAATAAAGGAGATTATTGGGCGAATCAATTTCGGTCTTCAGTGGAGAGATCGGGATGGGAATAATTAAAAGCCTTGAGAGTTTTTAGAACTAACAGTGCTACAAGCACAAAAAGTCACAGCATTTGTAACTGTTTCGTAAAATTGTATTATGAAGTGTGATTATGTATGTTGAATTACACAGTTTCAATATTAAACTATTAATATTAGAATATCAGCAAGTGTCATAAGGAACAGAAATCGATAAAGTTCTTTCGTTGGTCAACAATTTACAAAATAATTCAGAAAGAACTGACAACTAATAAAACGCAATTTGGGAGATGAGTTTTGCATAGACATGCACGGTAATTATTATTTAAAAAGGTAATGATTTTCTTTGTTATGTTAGTAAACGGTATGGTCACAAACAAGACTGAGAATTAACGGATTTAATTTGAAAGATTCAGAGGAAAAAATAATAATTTAGGAATGCTCAAGGTTCCTAAGCACAATTGAATCAAACAAGTACTGTGAAGACAACACACATTATTCGATCTGGACGAGTTTTGGTGGGAAAATTGGAGGAAAGTAATTAGCGGCAACATCCAAGCTTACTGCAATCGATGTCGAAAGTCCGAGTATTACAAAAAATCATAATAGCAATTATTATTTATAGTTTACACGCAATACTTCGTCAGTTATGTGAAAACGAGTTTCGTAGAGAGGAGCGCCGCTATTGTCCCCCAACGTAAAACGCTTGACTCAAATCAAAGACTCAGCAGTCGAGACAAAGAATTTCGGTGTTGTTTTCGTATTACTAATTACCGGATAACATACGCCTGAGAATTCATGTCTCTAATACAAAATACTTTCTGATTTCCGGTTGGCTTAGTTTACTTCTGTGTCAACGCAGCGTAAGCATCAATGCTTCTTCGCTTACATCCAGTAACTTGAAAGGCTGCAGTGCGTAAACATTCGTGAATGTTTCATTCCAAACTACATTGAAAAAGTACGTATTTTAAGTGTACGTAAAAGTACGTATTTTAAGTATTTTAAGATATACGAAAATGACGAAGCATTTTTATTATGGAAATTTCATTTTATTTGACATAGAATATAGGGATAGACGATCGCGAGGGGATCGCTATGTGACAAATAAACAACCGGCGTTAAGGATCATTTTCGTTAGGTTGAAATGACAGAGCAGAGGCGGAATAAGCATTGTTTTGAGAGACAAAAGATAAAGATATAGGATTCGGATGCTTCCGAGTTTTTGGAAGAACATTCATTCGCTAGAGCAACGCGGTGATGAGCGGGTCAGCTCTTGATATATTGGAGGAAAGACTGTAAGTGACAGTTGTATAAAGTTAACTATCGTTTCTTATATTAAGATATAACGTTCTTGTAAGAAGAAAAATACGTATCTAGGCGTTCGCCCGAGACGTTAGTGAGGGAAGTCACGGATTATAATAGTATCTCCAGGAGAATTTGGAACCAGACACGGACATTAGGCGAGGACTTTATCCAGAAGCAAGATTATGCTGGGTCGACGGAGAAGGTTCTACGGGGCGCCATCGAACGAAGAAGTGAAGAGTGCGCGAAGATCCACGAATGATTAAAAAGGTTTTATAACTATTGTAGTATAGAGAAAACTGGTCATGACCAAAGATGAATTCATTTTGATTATCAATATAATAAATTCCAATTTGTTAAGTTGAAAGAAAGCTGATTATCATTGTTCGTTACGTGCAATCCAGCATTTTAATAAGAATTTCATATTCCTCGCCATTCTGTATGGATGCCAGATTGAATAATTGGTCGCAGAGTAAATAGCAACAATTATGAACCTCGAACCCCAATTAACTGAGCTAGCACAACATAATTTTGGAAGGAGAGATATTTAAATTACGTACCAATCATTAGGTTTCATATGTAACCTTTTTCTGGCGCCCAAATTACATTTATCAGTAATAATTATGTTTCGAAATGTCGCTCCAAGTGGAGCTTGTTTTTAAGTAGAAAGACGGGGCTTGTTTCAAATTGGCACCAGTAAACGTCGGGCATGTTTCATAAGTGATCCCCTATGAAACGCGACCTCTTAACAACACATCATGGCGCAACAACACGACATTCGAAATTGTTAAATGTAGGAGAGCAGTAAGTTAAAATGATAATTGGCATGATACCAAGAAATAATAGTCTAGATCTCGTAACGAGGTTTCTTAAAAAGTATAAACACAAAAACACGTTATTTGAAATACTAATATATTGAGGTCGGTGTTTTTCTTGCCTGCTCTGAGTCACCTGTGTATCCTGACAGACCTCCAAGTGCAATTTGAAAAAAGTCTTCGATGGACGAAATTGGTCACTTCTGTAAAGTTTAAAGTAAGTTTCAATTCAAGAATTGCCGCCTCCATTACTGGAGCGGCACACCAAGTATTGAAGGAAGTTTTTACACTCCTCTGGAAACATTATTTGCAGGAGAATAACTTTGTGCTACCGGTCTGCTATTTAGGCCATTAGATTCCCCTCAAAGGCATATAAGAGAAATAATAGTAAAATATTGCAAAGAATGGAAAAAGATGAAGCATTGAAAAAAGAATTTGGCTGTTTCTATAAGCTTCTATAGAGCAAGAGAAATGAAAGCAAAGGAATTATGCAGAATTGAACCTATAAACTCGTTTGCAGTTAGAGCTTAGCTATTCGAATCGTTATGTTGCCTACGTGCCGATCACCGCCGAGATATCGAGATTAAGGACGCAGTCCGACCTCGACTGCTTATGTTACCTTGGTGTAGTACAGGATCTCATCACAAATGAATATCAAATATTAATTTGATCCCTCAGTTGCTAATGAATATTATAAAAAGATAATTAATATAAAATAATGCAATGAGTTCGTAATTTACATCTCCAAGGCAACCTTTTGATTCATGAATCTCATAACTTGGCTAAGCGAGTACCATGTCTCTCCAAAGTAGTACTTAGAAGATGTACAAAGTAGTACTTACTTAATAGAATAGACATAAAACGAATATTTCAAATCAAAATAACATTATTTTCGCAAGAAACGCGACAATTACTACATAATTATTTAAGTATAATTGCAATTAATAGTATCGGTGAATTCGATTACACTAGATTGCACAATGAGGGTTCAACAAAACTGCTAAGCGTAAAACGGGCGCTATGATTCGAGATTGAAAAAAACATAAACATAAATTATCAAAGCATAATGAAGCTAACATTAATTACTATGCATTGAATCAAGTTACTTTTCGTATTCATTTAATATTTGCACTTGGTCGCTGGAGAACAGTCCAGGCGCAAAGTCCCCTGAAAGGCGCCCACCCACCACACGCTAACGTCACACACGGTTGCATATCCACCAGGGGCAGCCTCTTCCCATTTACGAAGTGCAATTCGGAGGCCTAACGCGAGCGCTCGGGTGGCGCCTGGCGGTGCGAGATAAGCCCCAACGCGCCGAAGGGCCAGAGATCCAAACAAGGGCCTTTGTCCTTTGGGTGGCCCCATAGGCTCGCGGCGCACCAGCAGTCGGCCCGTCCGCTGATGACTACCATCTATTTAAACCTTTCGCGCGGTGGATCTATTTTGTTTTACTTGAACAATTGAGGCGCTTGGAAGTAGATAACGGCAATCTTAAGTGACTTTTACGGGAGATTTATTAATTAAAGGTTCAAAGTTCTGTTAATCGGGTGACCAACCTAGAACTATATTTATTGCAATAAAATATACTTATTACTTTGCGACGTGGTATTACACTACGCCAGTGGCTTGTAGATTATGGTACCACTGAAGAGAATAGAGAACAGATAGGGTATACCACTGAAGAGTAGAAATTTCAACAAAAAATGACACTTATTGGGTTTTCATAACTTAGTCTTTTGTTTTACGTTTTACCTCACGGCTGAGTTTGTAATTAAGGTAAATGAAACAACATGAAACCAAAGGCAATTGTTGAGTGATCGAATTAAATTTTTAAAGCAAAATGTATCCCACTAGGGAAATAGTAAAAAAAATATGTTACATATCGGCTAATTTCCTCCAAAATAATTTTTTGTTTTGGGTCTCAAGACCTCTGTTGCTTCGGATTCTTTTCCCAGGGGTAATTGGTGTCTTATAGATTCGCTACTGTACGTCTATTTGTGAAATCCTAAATTCAAATAGTTTTTCAGCACATTTGCGCCCACTGACTAACGTTTGTTATTCTTGAAACCGATGTAATGGACGCTAAATGTGATAAGCTTAAAATTATGTACTACACATCAGTATTTACGCTCTACTTTGGTTCTCCAAAATTTCATATTATTTCAATTTTGAACGTTCGTACGGAATACAGTAGAGCGTGTACATATTGTATAAATATAATAAAAAATATAGGGTGACATGAAAATAATTAATTGATCAGCGTTTTTAATATTTGTTACGTACACAATTTTTTTCATTATTTGGAATATACGCCTTCATATTGCGTCAGACCTTTAAATACTACAAAATATTCATCTGTGTCCTTAGATAGGAAATCAGCGATCCCCAAAATGCATACAAAACCTTCCTACCTTGGGCCGTTCGGCCCCAGCTGCAGCCCGCAGTGGGGTGAGGGGGAGGCGCGGCGCGCGGCGACAGGCCCGGGTTCGTCGCCCGCGGGCTGCAGCGCCACCTGCTCCTCTGGGGTGGGCGGGGCGAGAGGGGGGAGGGGGAGGGGTGCGGGGCGGCACGTGCGGCAGCTGCGCGAGCCAGACGCCCGCTCGGCGACGGCCCCTGTCCTGCGCCGCCCCCGCCGCGCAGCTGCCACCGCCGCGCCGCCGCCCCCTGGCAGACGGCTTCCGGCCCGCGTCGCACTGCGCTGCGCCGCAGCCCTGCCATGTGCGCCCCTCGGCGCCGCCACCGTCACCGCCACCACCACCGCCGCCGCCGCCGCCGCCGCCGCCGCCGCCGCCGCCGCCGTCGCCGCGCGCCGTGCCGGACGCGAGCGGTCTCCGAAGTGCCGCCCGCCCCGCGCGGCCGCTCTCCCCCGGGAGAGAAGTGAGCTGGAGCGCACCTGGAAAGCGAAAACTTACCACCCTGGAAAAAATTATGGCTGAAAAGCACCTGGAAAAATTATCTAATCCTATTATCCTAAAATTATCTAATTGTAAAAATGGCATTGGGAATACCAAAAAATAACTAGCATAACCTCTGCGATTACATCGCACAAAATAACTGTAGAAAAGTTACAATAGAAAATTTTAACACATGCACTATAAAGCAAATCAAAAACGTTAAAAATATCGTCTCATGGCGCTCAGTACTTATTCTCCAAAACTAATGAAGTGGTAATACTGAAGTTCACACATTCTGGAACAATATAATCTCTCTTCTCTGTGAACATAGACTTAAACATGTTTCTAATAATGTAATTGAAATGTTTTGGATTTTCCAAAATCTGTACTTGTGTGTTACAGTAAAATGTAGCAGGGAATTATACTATCCACCTTAGCTTTAAAGAACTCACATAATTGTAAAAACTGTTGTTTGTTTTTTTGTGTGTAAATGGGTACATGTGTCAAACGGTTGCTGAACATTACTTTTATTGACTAATATTTGCATTTAAAAAACACCCAATTTTCGAAGTCCAAAAGCTCTGTATCTTCGGTTCGTTATCAATAAACGCACGAAACTTTGACTGCTTTTGATAGATCAATTCGCAACTCCCACAACAAAATGGCGATGACCAACTACCTTCTAACTACATAATGAAGTCAGTCTTGAATACAATATAATGACAAATGAATGCATACTAGAGTTGATTCTATTAATTTTAAGATATTATTAAAAATAAGTGTTGGTTCTATAAAAATCTGTTAATAATATGAAGTAAAAACACGTCTACGACCTACTACCTTTCATTTTAAGCAAAAACCTCGAAATTGGTCGAGTAGAATGGTCGAATTTCTTTCTGAAAGAAAATATTTAGTATTTTAAGTGTACAGATAATAATAAAATAAGTAATACAATTTTGAAAAATGAAAATGCTCTCATTAACCCTCACAAAGCCGCAAGAAGTTGCCGAAACTCTAAGATATGTTCTTTTATTGATTTATCGAATCTTAGAACAGACT
The DNA here is from genome assembly GCA_011170035.1 of Teleogryllus occipitalis. Classification (NCBI taxonomy): domain Eukaryota; kingdom Metazoa; phylum Arthropoda; class Insecta; order Orthoptera; family Gryllidae; genus Teleogryllus; species Teleogryllus occipitalis. Next base: position 28,093 of record BLKR01015345.1, on the reverse strand, counting down.
ACCTGAAGTCACTAGGTGTTCAAGTCGTTTTTATTGCAATTACGTACAATACTGGATACGAAAAGATACGAAATATCTGAGTAATAGTGTGTAAGTAATTTTATTTACACCCTACTCCACCCCGACCACTTTCCCTGCGACCCGCCATCTTGGTCTAGTAGGCTCTCCTTGTGCGGCACCACCATGCTCCTTTCAGTGTCAGCCCTCATGCCGGGATCCCTCTGTCCCGACTCTTTTCGCCTGCCTCCTCCCCCTCCTCCTCCTCCTCCTCCTCCTCCTCCTCATTCACCCCAACCAAACCCCGCTGCCCGGTACCCCTGCTCAGGGCCTGGAGGCAGGCGGCAGGCGCGCCAGTCAACGGATGGGAGGAAGGGACATGATCTTTTCATAATGGGGGCAAAAAATCTAAAGGAAATGTACAAAATCCAGGAAATGCCCTCAGGCCCCATTCATATCCGGCCCGGAACCGGCTTGGAAACGTCGATTGAAGAATGCTGTAGATGTCATCGTCTATTAGGAACTAGGTGACTATGGAAGTTCTAAAAAATGGAATAATAATAATAATAATAATAATAATAATAATAATAATAATAATAATAATAATAATAATAATAATAATAATAATAATAATAATAATAATAATAATAGGAAGCCGGCCCCTTGGCGAAGACGGTTGCGGCAGCCATCATCTGCGCCGTGGAGGCTGCAGGTTCGAGCACTGCGTAGGCATGCTCCTATTTGTTATTGCCCCTTCACCCCTCATCATCATTATCATCATCCTATCACCTCATAATTCATTATTCAAGACATAACAACCTTGTATTATCAAGGGTAGAACGTATAGCGTGGTCAAAAATGGCCGATATCCAATAAATATTTATAACTTTACAGTACATTTTTCAGGAGAATATTGATAAGAGAAGCTCAGAGGAGTGGCTTAGAACCAAGCCTCTTCGAGATACTGAAGGCAAAATTATGATTTCTGTCCTTTGGAAAACATGGTTTGAGTTTTTATATCACACGCTTTGGTTTCCAAACCATAACTTGTATTATAAGTAAATGAAGAAAGTGGTGAAAAGAAAACCCAAGAGAACATAATATAAGGATATGTAATTCGTCGAGTACTTTCGGGTTGTGAATGTGACAGGGGTGCTCTCACATTATTTTACTTTGATTCCATTAGCTACAGTTTCAGTTAGTAATGTTCAATAGTTGTATTGTTTCTACCCGTCCGCTGCGCTAGTCTACAAACTGAATTTTGCGATATGACACCAATATGCGATATGCGATATGATATCCAGTAAAAGAAACCCATGTTCAGGCAATTCGCCAAAAATTGAGATTCTATCTCCAGTTCGTTAGCTCTAACATCTCCACAAATTTTCTATAACCGAGGCCAAATCTATCCGCAGGTAGATAATTTCCAAAATAAAAAAAACTAAATTATGCACTTAGAATCCATAAGGGCAAGGCGTCCGCTAGCCATTATCCCAGATAACAGCCCCCGGAGTAGCAAATCCTTCCGCAGAGGAAAGTGGGCTCTCTAAAAGGCGGGCGGCGCGAGCCCGCAAGAACAGAGGGCGCGGAAGGCCTCGTATCAAAGCGAGGATTTACGGGCGCGGGTGAGCGCCGGGAGGCCACGGTGCCAGGAGGCGGATAAATCGCGCAAATTGCGGCGGCGAACAGCGCAGTGGCGCCCCGCCAGCCAGCCGCCCACCCGCCACCCGCCGAGCCGCTCCGCGCGGCCGCTTCACGCTCGCCGCTTCACGCGAAGGGCCGTGTTCCACGCCACTCTCGTGCATTCGCCACTCGCCTTTAAACTGAATTGATGCGTTATTTTACGTGGCGAGACTCAGGCCATGAGGCCTGCTCTTCCGTTGGTTGGTGATTCCGGGCGCGTCAACAGCTTGGGTCATTAGTCCAGTAAGTGTAGTGCATGTTTTTTCCTCGGGAGATGGCGGTGGTCTTCCCCCGCTGAATGGCGAGATCCGGCTCCGTAGCGGGGTTTACCCCTAACCAGGACTCCAGCGGGGCACCGCCCCAGCCGGGACAAGCTCCCGACCGGTATCCCAGAATATGTGGTAATGTAGTGCATGTTAGTGTAAGTGTGTAAGTGAGTGTGTGTGTGTGTAAGGGGAGAGGATAGGACAAGGAAGAAGAAGGAAGCATCGCGCGCGGTCCGTGGCCCGTTTGTTAGGGTACTGCTCCGGCATTCACCTGGTGTTGATCGGAGAAACCACGGAAAACTACCGATCAGAGCAGCCGGCCACTAGAATTCTCCTCCAGAGAGCGACTGATGCTCTTCCGTCGGACCACGCAAATTTCGCTACGCTTTTTCACTAACTAGGGGGAGAAAGAAGGTATTATTTGGGCGTCAAAACAGGCATTTTGAATTTAGCTCAGAGGCTTGAGGGTCTTTTACATGCAGTAAATCTACTAACATGGGACAGCCGGCTTTATTTCCCCTCCGAAGGAAGGCGAACGAAGGATTTTTTATTTTTTATTTATTAATGTTTTTAGGCTGAGTGTTTCTGAAATACGGCTCGTCGGCGGGGAAGCGGTTACATCACTGTTCTACTCACAAGGTGCGAGTTCCAAATTTTCGGGATATTGAGGCCCTTCTCATATTTTAGTATTTTCAATTTCTCTATTCACCCAGCCAGGGAACTGGCAAATAACGTAGAACCCTGTCTAATTGTTCTTGCTAATGGTAAATGTAAGAATTAAAATTGCTGATAGCCTAAGGAATACTCATGTAAAAAATGTCAACCATGTTAAAGAGAGGTCACGCAGATATTTATTTACTAGAGCTCAGTCAGCGAAAAAAACACGAAAGATTCTGATCTAAAAAAATCAATAGTCTGAGAGAATTCCACGGACTATTTTTAGTCTACCTATCTAGAATCATCAAGATTAGCTCATACTGAAGGCTAGAGCGAACCTACAATGAGTAGAATTGCGCATACATTTCATGTGAGCGAAAAATTACTATTGACTAGTAAAATACTCCGGAAATGAAGAAAATCCCAATGAAAGCGTTGTCTGAGGAGCAAACAAATTGCAACACATAAATGTTGTAGCTCACTAAAACTAAAACTTCTTTTCCTGTATCCTGTAGCGGGTGTTATATCTGACGCGCGGGTAACAATAAAATTATACAAGTCGCAAAAGAGTAATCGGGTAAGCATTAGCAAGTTATTTTAGAAACGACCCATACAACGAAATGGTATGGTAAATCTTTTCAAAGTGCAACCTAAAAGACCTATATTATTGAAATGTATTTTTTTGCGGTTACATAAGTTATTCTTATGTTTCCTGTAACATGAACTTGAGAGTCAGTTTTAGCTTTTATTACAGTAATACTATAGGAAAAAAGGTATCAAGGAGCGCCAATGGCCGTGAAGCAAATTTCATCACGAGGAAACACGTTTTACTAAATTATCATAATTATTAATTACTTGGATTACGATATATTTCATCCAGAAAAAAACATAGTACAATAGCCTTCGCGTACACTCACGACTCGTCCAATATAATATTCTCAATTCATTTCACTGTTCAATATTGACGCATTACCACAATATACACTTTTACGAAGGAGTATTGAATCGAAGAAGCTTGAAATTGCTCTACAAATACGATAGGATACTTTTAAAGTTGAAGAGCTGTGAAAGGCACGCTACAAATCAAACGCCCGGTTCTGGGACAGAGTGATAGACTTTTATGCAGTCGTTTTTTTATTTACTAGCATTCACCAAGCACTTTGACAGCCGCAACCATCGATGGCTAAATTCACGCGAACTTTACCTCAAATGTGACTTCATCTGCGATAACTATTCAGATATCGAAAAAAAGATATCTTTAAGTCAGAAATGAGAGTCTCCTGACAATGAAAACTTTAATTGTCGACGCGACGGCACGATTACACCTAGTTAACAAGAAATCAGAAAATATGTAACGTAGATCGTCAACTCCCTTCCACAATCTTCAATTTATGTGGTCTCAAAAAGAATTATAAATGTAGTTAGTTTACATATTCAATAACATGAAATTGAAATATGTTAAGTTTCCTCAGATTATTGTCAAAGTAATTTCAGAAAACAAGTTTAAGTATATCAAAAAAATTTAATTTTCGATGGCCGTTTAAGAAGTTATTAAAATGGTCAAGAAAAAATTACTAAAAAGCTGAAAATGCTAACAACGAACACAAATGATCATACAAATTAAAACAAAATAAATGAAAAGAAAAGGAAACATATATGTTTATGTATCTGAAATGTATTTACACAAATTGACAATGCCTAATTCCTTTGGCAGTAGGAACGACCTCTTCTTTAGTACTTTGTTATTTAACATGCATAAAGGGAACATTGACCCGCACTTCCGTATCTTTCTCGTATAATTCTCCAAGACAAACTGTTATTGCTTTACATGGAAATTCATTAATCGTGAGCAGACGGACACGATAGCCACCAGAGCTCACCTGCCTCTTAGAGACAGCTGGACAGAGCTGCTTCATGGAAAGAACCTCAGTTGCAACATTGCACACCTGCTTCTAAAAATATTAACAGGAAAAAAACAACCATTAGAAATGTGCCCTTTCATTATGCCTCACTTCACCTCACACTTGACACCCAACTTCGAACAAACATGTGAAGCAGCTTGGAAGTTTTCAAACGCCAGCGCCGTTGCGCCTCCCAACTCCGTGGCACTGAATGGGGGACCGTGATTAGGAACAGAGCCAGCGCTCGGGGGCTGAATTGGCACTTTTCCACCTGCGGCGCTCCGAAGGATGAAAGGGCTGCGGAAAAATTCATACGCTTCCCTCACCCCCTCTTCCTCATCCTCCCTTTCCACCCCCCTCCGGCGAGCCATCGGAAGGGCGCGCTTCAAACATCGATACGCGCTCGTTAAAAGCGGGCGGGCTTTGAGTGCAGCGGGGCGCTTTCAAAGCCTCCTGAACGCCGCAGCGGCTTTCGATTTGCAAGCTCTCCGCGCAGGAGGCGGGGGACGGTCTGTTTGGGGGCGGCTATCGCCCAGGGATGCTGTTGCCGGCCGCTGGAAACGCGCGTTAAATCCATATACGCCTCGCCCGGATGGGGAACACGCTACTCTAACAAAAGATGCGGAAGGAATCGTAGGAAAGGCGAAACATTCAACTTGTTCCGAACTGAAGAAAACACTACGAGAGCAATTTTTACAAAAGCTAATCTGTTAATGATCAAATGAATGAAAACTATACAAACTGAAGCTAACATTATTTGGAAATTTTATTGGCGTTTATAACCAACGAGATAATATTAATTTTGTTCCATTTTTGTGCTGAATACATGAAAGTACTTTTTAAATTGTCAGGAATTTTTCTTGAACTTGTTCATGAAAAGTTTGCCTTCAAAGCTTCCATTGGACTACTGCCTCAACGCAAACATTTTCCAACTCTTTCCAACAATTAAAGTGTTCCATTATCATTTTTGGTCATTATGATAAAATCGCCTTCCACCTCATGAACACAATATTTTAAAGACACTTAGGAATGAAACGTGTAATTTTCAACAAGCCTTTATTTCGCGAAAGAAATACTTGTTAAAATTTTTTAATGTTAATGACTTGTGTCTGAACACACCAAGAAATACACAATTATTGAAATCATTGACTAAAATTGCTTGTGAGTCAGTACAATATTTTTAAGTCGAAAAAATCTTACTCATATTTTAGAATTGAAAACAACATTTATGTTTTAGGTATTATTCACAATATTGCTGTGTATTTTGTCATACAATCCACAAGATTTTCTAGTAATCGCCATCTGGCAATGAATAGAGAATCTGAGCCATCCTTCGACCTGAAGTTTAAAAAATTGGCGTTTACCACGAAAGTACACAACTTGCAATAGCAGGTTTATATTTATAATATAATTTACATTTATATAAAGCGATTACTTACTTTTTTAGTTAGAGAATGTTGAATATGTCAAGAAACAATTATTTCTAGTATTCTTCTCTGGCAGCGATTTTATTTGCGAAATGGAACTTGCTTTTTTCTTTCTCACATTTCTTGAAGAACTTTCATCAAACAGTTTCTTATTCTCCTTACAATGTACTGTTCAAAGTTTCACCCCTTGACATTCTCAGTGTTCCCCCAAAGTTTCTAGAAGCGTCTATTTCCAGGCCGAGGGACTCTCCGCCCCCTACTTCCGACGTGCCCGGAGGGCGGAGGAGGGCGGTGGGTTCTGTGGCGGAGGGCGAGGGCTGAGGGCGCATCACCCATCTGCCGCCTGGGCCGCCGCTCATTACGGAGGGGCTGAAGCGCAACAGGGTGGCAGTGGGGGCGGCGGCCCCCCCCACCACGTGGCGCTCGCGCACGCGACCGGCGCGCGCACGCCGCCTGCCACGAGGGGCTGGAGGGGGCGGGGCGCGGAGGAGGAGGAGAAGCGGCCGGCAGATGTCCGCCTGCTGTCGCAACACTACGCGCGCCTCGCAACAATGCACGACGGCATCCGCTCTTTAAACCGCCCTTCCTTTGTTTTAGCGATATTCAGGCGGCGCCACACGCACGGCGTGCCGCGAGTGCCAAGCGGCTACTCGCGGAATCGCGAGCAGCGGAGATGAGTTGCTTGCTGTTTGCCGAGCATCCGAGATTTGATTCTAACCCTATCTAGGTAGCGTGCCGGTCTTTTGTGAAACATCAAAGCAACGTTTGCAAAGGCACCTAAGTTAAATTTGGGTCATTTTCTTTATCACACATACAATATATCATCTGAGAAGGCATGATGATACCTGAACTATACCTCAACTTGTTTGAAGAAAATCGAAGTAAAATGCACTATTTTTAGTCAAAAACAATTGTGACCGTGTGGAAATGCTTACCTATGTATTTGGGGCACACCATATTTTACCACAAAAATATATACAATGAAAAACAAATTCGTTATCTCCCTTTTAATAGCAATTGAAGATTATTTCCCAGGTGTTGGTATACGTTGAATACCGATGAATAGGCTCTTTATTCAGCCTTCAATTGTCCTAAGTGCTAATCACTTAACACACTTCCCAAATTACACCCAATATTTTTCTTTGCATTGTTCATTATTCCCCCAACAATTATCATATCTGTTATATTCAAGAGCGCGACTTGTTTCTTAAGTACAGTACGTATCTCATTTCACAAATAGCATCGCGTTTTGACCACGGCTTGTAGATACCGAGAATACTTTTTGTTTCTGAAATTGTAGAAATTTCATTTTTAAATTCATCTTAAGATGCCTTATTTAATCATCCTCTTTTCTTTTTCCTCCGTTCTTCACTCAGATATCAAAGAAATTCTGACTTCTTGAATTGCTTTGAAGACTACAGGTTAGATTTTAACAAGCTGTGGACAGACTACATTTTGTCGCTAGACCTGATGTAGGGGGAAGAATCGTATGGCCACCCAACCAAATGTGCTTCTTTCCACGCAACAATGCGCGACGGCTTCCGTTCCTCACAGCGCTCCGTAATAAAGGGGATGCATCCCGCCATTAGCTAGTGTTTTGAGGTTCAAAGAATCTCGGTGGAGGTGAAAATGAAAATGCCCAACGGCGCGTGTCTCTATGCACGATTGCTCATGAGGAACAAGGTCTGAAAGGTTTGAAAATCTCCCCTTTCGTTTAGATCGTGCTTTTAAATATTTATACCAAGAATTTTTGGTTGAGTTTCAGAATATTGTAAAGATATCTCTTGTTATCGTTTATTTTAGCTCGTAGACTTATTTATCCTTGTATCTTAGAATGTCTTTTCTTCATATTTCACTTGTTAGATTGCTAAAAGATCCCTATGCCTACACATTCTTATGAAGGAAATTACTGTCAGTTTTGAAAACAACGAGGATTAATTTCTTTGTAGATAGCAAAACCTATGTTTTGTATCCCTGTTCTAAAATGAACTGTCTCAAATGCCCTCTGAACCAGGTGGCAGTACTGTGGCTCGAAAAGAAACCACCTGAACGTAATAGGCATAATTGAAAACATTTGGAGCTTTTCTTAAGCGGAAATCGTAATTTTTTTCATATCATTATTTCAGCATTTTTAGTGCTGCATCCACTATTGTATGAGTCTTTTGCGTGCCCATTTTGAGCGAATTAAATGCTCGAACACCCGCCGCCTGGTGGGTGGTTTGGGTCGCCCGACGCTCCGGCGCAAGCAGCTGGAGGGAAGGCCATGTGGAGGGGGAAGAGGGTGTTGTGGTGTTGAGCAGGTGACGCCCCCCGTGCGGGCGCGCGCCTGCTGGCCGCGGCAGCCTCCGTGCGGTGAAGGCCTGCGGCGGCGAGGTCCTCCGCGCGGTGAGGACCTGCGGCGGAGCTCGTGGCTTCTACAGGTAGTGATGGGGGGCAGTGGGGGGTGGTCCTCGCCGGTGGACACCATTTTAGGGGTGACACCAATTAGAAAATTTTATAGTTGGAATTATATAATTATTTATTTAATATATTTCAGTTATTCGTAATTACATGCAATTTTTTAAATATATTATAAATAAATATCATGTGCAAATATGCTTGTACTTTTATTAAAAAGATATAAACTATTCAGTAATAGATATTTTTTATATTTAATTTTTGAGGGAAGATGATACCGTTAGTTTTGCCCCAGGTGACACCAACTGAAAAGCTCCACCACTGTCTCGAGACCTTTCTCCACGGCACTATTTTCGTGAATAATTCCATACAGAAACTTTATAGACACTGTCATACCGAAACTTCAAGACCCCAAACTAGAAGTACATTCGCACAAATATGAAGACGAAAGTCGTACATACGGGGTCTTTATGTTTTCTGTTGCTACAAGATGCCGCCAGGGTTTCTGCCGGTACACAAATGATTTGTGCCGTCATAGAACATTCATAGACGGGATTTGTTTACGTGCATTCTGAGCGTGTGTATTAATAGAAAATGAGGATAAAAAAAATTAAAGTCGTCATCGTCGCTACAAGCAGGTTGGGATTGCGTCAACTTTAATAACGGCTTGCAATGGTTGAAGTCTTAGCTGAAAAAGCAAAATTCAATAACCAGATCTTTGCGCGAATCAGTAAAGCTGCCACCACAAAACCCGAAAAATCAAATTCGCCAAGTCAATACACAAAATCTCACAATTCACATCGAACCTAACCATAAAATTGAAATAGATGGTCAATTTCAACCCTAAACAAATTTGTTAGGAAACGATTTTACTATTAGTCACTGGAGTCAATCTGTACGCTTTTTGTAGGAAAAAATCGAACATGCTCCAAAGGTTTCATACAGAAATCGTGTAAACTGAACTCCATGCTTTTTGTAAGTTCAATTTGCACCAATACTGTATCGAAAACTGCCTTAATAAACATTAGGCACTCGATGGACACTATTTGCTTCGCTGCGCAGAGTAGGCTGACCGCGAGCAGCTCACTGGATCCAAACAGATCAAAGGTGATCGTTAATATTTTTACCCGACTGCACGAACACAAAGAAGAGTAATGTGTTTGGCAGTGAATCATGTATGTTTATCCATTCACAGTTATGACTCAAATATCTTGATCGTTTATGGTCGACTCGAATCAGAATTACTCCAACATATTCTTCTGGGAGTGTCCTTAGTTAAATTTTATGTCTTGTAATTTCAAAAATATTTTTTTAGAGAAATTTTGGAAACGATGTTGTGGGTTGCAACGTGCATTTTTAGCATAAAGTTTCATTTATCGTTGACGTACAGTCGATAGCAAGCGACTAGATAAATAAACGCTTCAACCCCCAATATCACTATTATATTAATTAGATGGCACTTTCTCGTTAAATTAATGACGAGAGAAATATTGATATATTTTAAACTCTTTTTCATTATCTTTACTTTCTCGCTAGGGAGTAGAGAGAAAGTTATGTAATGCTGCGCGAAAAAAAGGTGAATTTTCGGCAGAAAAACTCTTGCTACAGGACCCTGGTAATGAAAAAGTAGATAAATCCAGTTGCTAAATTTAGAAAAAAATTCCTTTGACAAGTGGTGTAGACATAATCAATGTTTTTTTGGCCCTTGATACAGAAAAATCAAATGAAGGCAAAACGTCTATCCGTCTGTCTGAACAACGTTAGCCACCATTCAGCCGATTTTCTCCAAAATTGATATTTCCCTATCGATTTCATTGATGTTGCATCCCCTTGAATTTGAAACCGATATTTTAAATTTGTGAGTACTTTTCATTAAGCCCTGGGGACATTTTCAAAATTTCAAAAAAAAATGTTCTATCGTTTTTTATTAAATTTTGTTGATGGATAGTATGAAGAACGTTTAAGAGAATGGTGCAGATCTCATGTTCGTTGAAAATACTGATTTTTTAAAAATTACAAAAGTTCAACATTTTTTCGGCATGTTCCTACAACTATCATTATGAAGATAGAGATTTTTTCTTAATAAAATATGCTCCTTAAAGATAGATTTTGAAATAAGATCATAAACAATTTTTCGAAAATTTAAATACTTTTCGCGTAATTTTGCGTGAAGATACAGGAGAGGAAGTACGTGTTGTTTTAGCACCACTAGTTTAAACTATATTACATTATATATTACATTACAATATATTACATACATAACACCATTCTAATCAATACAAAATAATTTTCGTAAATCTAAAAAAAAATTTGAGATGAGTACCACATTGGTTAAGCATAGCAGATACCGCATTGGTGATGATGATTCCGTAGTTGGTGCTATTCTTTGTTTCCAAATCTGAGAAACTTTACAAATAGATCGCGCAAGTTTCATTTCTTTTATAATAGCAATATTGAAGTATACTATCGGAATTATTGCAACTTGCTATCTTCACTTCACCAATTTTCGCCTTTCTCGCACCAGGCGAAACTTTCAGCTTTCGATAGGTCTATTGCAATTCATTGAATAGACGAAATGACGGAAGATCAACGTTCATAGAATTAAATTATTTTAAGATAATATTACTATTTTGATCTTTATTATATAACCTGTTAATAAGAACAAGTGATAACAAATGCAGGGTTCACTTACTTTTCATTAAAAAAGACACGAAATTTAGCCGAGTAGAAAGCTTAACAAAACTTCCTAAATAAAACCCCTTAGTGAATAAAAGACAATGCATCACCGATTATACAAGTATTTGCACAAGTGCCCTCATGAAACTTCAGTTCACCGTCTCGTCGTAAAGAAATGCCCTTAAAAATGTCGGATTTTTTTTTTGTTTCTTGATTGATCTTGTTTGTGTTCTTTGAATAAGGGATCATCGCAAGTACGCTCCAGAGGCGGCAGATATCTCTCCCTCTCTTCTCTTCAGAAGAAACTTCTAGGAACTTTCATGAGCACCGAAGAAGTGATTAAATTATTAGAAAGTGAAAAAGGTAAAAATGACAAAAAAATATGCAATTCTTCGTGGTAAATTATCATTCATAGAACATAGTATATCTATTTTCTTATCTATTTCAGTAATGGAATGACTTCTGAAGTCTTCCGTTTTAATGCAACTATTTCGCGCGGTTACAAGTAACCAAAGATAAGTAATGTGTTGTTTCAACATATTTCGTAGTTTCAAGAAGAGACATGCGTAGAGCCAACCATATTTTTATTTTACTGCTGTTATTTTATTATACATTGTGTGTTTTAACTTTCAAAATCTGCTTAAGGACCAATTTCTTCTCTCATTATTTGTCTTATTTTTCTTCTATAGTTTTCTTCTGTTTACGCTTCATTTTATGTTGCTGCCTTTAGATACTTTATTTTGAAAGAATTGGTTATCTTTCTGAAGAAAAAATATAGGGGAAATTATTATTTTATCAGCTACTGGAGTCCATGTGTTCACGGTATTGCACAAACGCTTCCAATTTTAGTAAGCGCAGGCTGTTTCAGAGCTGGTCCGATTTTGTCGCAACACGTATCAGCTTTTAAGAAAGCGAACAACATAGTTACTTGATGTTATCGGTCATCCAAAAGGATAAGAACACTTTAAATATCATATGCGAAGTTTTAGAATCTGAAATCGCACTTTACATGGCCAAGCATATGTGTAGGGAAAACACTCTTTGGTTATATTCAGAACTAAATGTTCGAAGAACGTAATATAGCTCATTGAGGTCACGAAATTGGCGATTATTGAGAACGAAGTTGGTGCAAATGTGAAATTAAAAGCTCCGAGAATATCGCGGTCTTCACTCAAACATTTCTAATGGACATCACAGAAATGTTAAAAATTTCAATCTCAAGTCCACAATTAAAAAATATTAACCAATGTGAAATATATTAGCTTTCCCCTACCATAGTACATTTGAATTATGGTGTTTCTGCAATATGCGTGAATCTATATTATACCCGCTTTTAACCAAATGTATTGTGTGTATACACATACTTTTATAAGAAATCACTGATCAGGCTTTGAAACTCCTAACCACAATGACAATGTACCTATAATAGAACAAATATTTTGTAAACCCAATCTTTTTCTGTCCGATTTCTGCATTCTGGGGCCCGCTTAAACTCTCCGGCCATCCTTTATTGCTGGCTCATACATGGGAATACCTCTGCATTGGAAGTGAAAAAATATCATGAAATTCTTTTGAAAACGCGCTTTGTCCCCTATTGCATTTTAATCGACTGGATCCGAACGTAGGTCCCAAAGATGGGAGATCAATGATCTGGTCGCTTTAACTAAGGCCATGCCAATACGTTGTTATTGATGTTACGGGTTTATTAAAGTGAAACAATATTGGAAACCTCTCTTAGAAGTAGACAGGTTTCAAACAAAATTAAAGAGACGCGTACAAGGGATCGTGGCACTCTGATAGTACGCGTAATTGCTTTATTCAGACAACAGGGCAGAAGGTTCTTTGTGCCACAACGCTCTACCCTCTTTTGAACGCACTCCCTCATTTTCGTCGCAACACTTACCCATCAACGTCCTTACATACAAAATTTCTAATCCTAGCTTTGAAAGTACCATTATCAGAGGGGGATGATGATTACATTTTATCTGTGAAAATGGGAATATAATGCAGTCAATATTTACGAAAATTATACAAAATGAATATATCCCTGATTAAAACATATGTTTGTGTACATGCTGATTACTACGTGCACATGTTGTCAACATTTATTGCCAGTGCAAGGTGGTTTACATATATTTTTTAATTTTAATGTGTTTTAAATTTACTTGGCAGATTAATTTCCAAAATTAAAATTTTAATTACGAAAACAAGATTTAAAATTTGATTTTTATAATTACAATATTTTTGGGATGTAACATGACCCCCATGACCGCGTCTTTATTCCACCACTGATCGTCATGAGTCGTTCTAATTCTATCGTTCTAATACCCTGTCATTTTTTCCTTTTCATAGCACATCACAAATTGATTCCCGTTTTTGACTATCTCTTGCTTCTCTGTAACATATTCTACACATCACTTTTCTGATGGTATCACTCCATCTTGAATATTGTATTCCTGGGTTTTGCCATCCTACCCTTGGGTCCCACACTTCTACAAAGATAAAACTGATCAAAAAATGCGGAGAGTTTCGCAATTGTGTCCATTCCCTCTGTTTAGTGGCGGGTGACTGAGAAGCGACACTTGCAGACCGTAGGTGTTTTTCGTAAGTTGTCATTACAAAGCCTCACCACTTTTGTCCCAATAATGCTGAATTAATTTTTTTGCAAGAATAATTAATTTATACTTTTTCAATTTGTTCCAACGTATGGCCAACTCACCGCATGGACGTTTCAATTTTATTTCGAAGAAGTATAATTTTAACAATGTAAATATACTGAATTTTTTTAAATATGATTTTTTTATTACTACTTTAGAAAGTGAGACCTGCGACTTTTTGATCGGTTCAGTTATAATCAACATGTACGTGCGTCTAGTTTTCAAGAAATTCCACTGAAAGACCATCAAAAACAAAACAATAAAAAAGGAAAGAAAATTTGTGGGTTCGGCATTTGCTTACCGTCGCCCTGATCACCATGTATGGTTTCGCAAGAGTTAGCACTCCGCTGAGTGTCCGTCGAAAGAAAAAAAAGAGAAAAAAAAAAGGAAAAAGAGAAAAAAAAAGAAAAAAAGAAAAAAAGAGAAAAAAGAAAAACGAAAAAAGAAGGGGGAAATTGGGGGGTTCTTGGGGTGTTGCTCGTGTCCGCCGTCGCCTGCCGGGTGGCTGTGCGGCGGGGCAGTGGCGACATCACCTGCAGCTCGCAGGTGCTTCTCAGGAGTCGCCTGTCAACTGCCCCCATTCCGGCTCGTTTGGAAGTTGGGTTGCGTCCGCTGGAGCTTGACGCAGCTGCCGCACCGGCCACCCCGGGCGCTTCGGGGAACAACGGCAAGTGCAATTGCTCCCGAGACGCACCTTACACGCTTCACTTCCTGGATGGGACCGGGCAGTGGTATCTGTTCTCTGCCGACTTCAAGCTCATACACTTGTTTTTTCACATCCCTTCTCATCCTACCACCTGCTTTTACTGTTTAGTAACATTTAATGAAAATTCTAATATTTGTTTTGTTGTGTATGCTGTCGTCATACATGGGTTTTTCATTTTAATAATAATTCGCTGAATAAAATACTTAACCATTTTTATTTTTATGTTCCTTTTATAGACACATTTAAACCGAAACTACTCTTGTGAAAAGTGATATCATGGTGATGTGTTATTCCCCAGAGACCTATAACAAATAATCACAGAGCTTCAATGAAACGTGAAGCTGCGTTTAATGCTCGGAGCAACCTAAATTGATTTTGTCGCCAAATGACGCAGAGTTTTACGCAAATGTGGAGCAGCACTGATGAGCCTGCCGACTCAGCGCTTCAATGCAAAAGGTCGCATTTTGAATATCTCAGCGAGCGTTGATGTCATTATTCATGTAGCCGACGGACTAGTGGTTGTACATTCTACACCAGAGTATGCATGTATGTATGTGTGTGTGCGTGTATTTGTTTGTGTTTACATGAATTTTGGGAATTTAAGGCGAGACCGTCCCAAGTTGGAAAACCCCTAATTTATTACACGTACGTATATAAATCACCGATTTTACGTAACAAGTTTGTTTTCTTGTAATAAAGGGAACGTGTAGTAATGCCGTATCTTCCCTTAAAAGTAACGATTCCGTTACAAATATATACAGAAAATTATTGATTTTTTAATGTTTATGTAGAAGTGTATATTTTATGGGAAGAAATGTTATTTTTGTTGGTCTATTTTAGACTATTTAGAAACTACCCAAGTCGTTAACTATAAATTACAGTGAAAATGATCTGTAACGAGCTTGTATACGACGAAAAACTCCCTAGAACGTGAACGTTTTGTAAGCTTGATTGTTTACCTCTTAATACATACGTCAATACATTATAAGACATAATCTTGTAATGGAAACGCTTTTAAACAATGTCCCCAGAGTTTATTTTCGTGTATCAAATACTATTTTTCATTCAGTCATACACAAGACCTAAACATTCACCCACCAGCCCCTCAGCTCATCCTTTTCAACGTCACCTCGCAACGCTACACCTTGATCCCCTCCCCCCTGCTAATACTGTCAACACTTGCTGTTGCTCGGCGCACGCGCGCCGTTGGCCCCGACCGACGTGGACCACCGAAGAGGAGCTGGGGGTAGGGGGCAGGTAGAAAGTCCACGAGCGCCATTACGCGCTGAGGCCGCGCTGCGCCGCGCACCTGCCCTCGGCCGCCTGCGGTGGGAGGCTGCAGCTGCCGCTCCCGCTCCCGCCCTGCTCCGACAAAGGCCCTCGGCGGCAGCCGGCCGACGCGGACGCCACACTGCCCGGCGCACACTGGGCCCGCGCGCCGCCCAATAATGATACTGCAGCTGCTATTAATTAGGATGCTATTCGTTGTACTTTTATGCTAATAATATAATAATGTACTGTTATAATAATAATAATAATAATAATAATAATAATTATTATTATTATTATTATTATTATTATTATTATTATTATTATTATTATTGCTGTTTTGTTGTTATGATAATGGTTAAAATATTATACATTTTTATATAATATTACACAACAATCATAAACCTAATGAACAATGGTGTAGTTAGGTGGAGGCTGAAGAAGCGGTCTATCCCGGGTGACATCAATGTAGAGGTGACACCAGAAAACTCAAACTTGTTAATTGAAGTTATATCAATTGAAAGTTTGAATTAAAATTCGCACACAAAGGAAGAAAGTAAACCCCATGTGTGTTACTGATGGATAGGGAATTATTCCCCGCCTTGGGTGCAACCAATGCTTCTATTAATGATGGAGGTGACAGTAATAATAATAATAATAATAATAATAATAATAATAATAATAATAATAATAATAATAATATATTTTGCAGATCTCAGTGAGGTTCAAATAGACATCCAAAAAAATTGCGAAATGTCGCGTGACAGGAGAATGTTCGAAAACTGAGAAAGGGAAGAAAATAAGAGACTAAGAAACTGAGAGTGACGATTGTTCCAGGAATCATTAGGACTTGAGAGGTCAATCGAAACATCTAAACCCCCTAGTTCTTGATACATATCTAGTATATCGGCTGAAGAAGATCGGGTTTCTCAGTCATTGAACAGGGCACTTTACATTTAAGTGCTGAAGGGTACTCAAAATATGGTACAATTCAAATTTGAAACACACATTGAGATAATAAATTATATTCAATATACTGAATTTTTACAATAAATGATAAGATTAAGCAATTTTATGCGCTATTAAGTTCGTTAAAGAAATAAATATATTTCTTTATGAAAATTCTCAGAAGGTGACACTGCAAAATATGATGGAATATTTTGTAATATCTCCATTTAGTTTTGTAAATGAGAAATACTCCTAGAAATGTCTGGAACTTGAATATCTCAAAATAACACGTTTAAACTAAACATTAAACTTGGAAAACTGCACAGCATAAAACATTTATTTTCCGCTTTATTTTATTTAGACATGTCAACGTATCGGAAAAATATTGTTTGATGACTTTACTATCGCATGGGCGGCTCCCCCAACCCCGACTAATCAAAGTGGTCGGAGATTGTTCGCTTGCTTTAATGTGCCCAAAAAACCGACATACTGAGGGTAGGGCGAACACCGAATGTTTGGCGCTCACCGAATAGCAAGTAACCCTCTTCTTCGGAGAGCGTTCGCTCGCCACTCGCCGAATGCTGAGTATGTGGAGCCGCTTTGACATCTCCGCTCTCCTTCGGCGTCGTCGTTTGGCCCCACTGTGCGGCGGAGGTGGCAGCCGGCCGGCGCGGGGCGGCGCGACGTTGGACCAGCAGCGGCGGTGGCGCTGGAGGCGGCGGCGGTGGCGGTGGCGGCGGCGGTGGCGGTGGCGGTGGAGGCGGCGGCGGTGGCGGTGGCGGTGGAGGCGGCGGCGGTGGCAGTGGCAGTGGCGGTGGTGGTGGCGGTGGCGGTGGAGGCGGAGGCGGAGGCGGAGGCGGAGGCGGAGGCGGAGGCGGAGGTGGAGGTGGCGGCGGCGGGGGGGGGCGGCGGTGGCGGCGGCGGCGGCGGCGGCGGCGGCGGCGGTGGCGGTGGCGGTGGCGGTGGCGGTGGCGGTGGCGGTGGCGGTGGCGGTGGCGGTGGCGGTGACGGTGGCGGTGGCGGTGGCGGTGGCGGCGGTGGCGGCGGTGGCGGCGGTGGCGGCGGTGGCGACGGTGGCGACGGTGACGGCGGCGGCGGTGGTGGAGGCGGCGGCGGCAGCCAGTGTGCGGGGTGGTGAGCGGCGCGGCGGGGGCAGCGGCGCAGCAGGTTCCGGTTCCCGCATTCTTGGCCTCCGCCGCCGCCGCTGCTGCGTGCTGGTCCGCCGCGCGCGCCGCCACCGTCGCGAGCGACTTTTCGGGCTGCTCTGCGGCACGCGGAAGCTGCGTGCGCCTCCCCCTCCACCCCCACCCCCTGTATGGCATCCCTCCCCCTCCTTTGGCGCCTGCCACGCGCGCGCCTCTGCGCACGGCGATTGCTTCTTCACACATCAGCGTTCGGAAGCCGCAAAACAGCCAAACCCTTTTAGAGGGTCATCGAATCCTATATACGGTTTCTGGCAGACCTATACATTTTACTACTAATTAGAAGTTTTTGGCGAAATGTCTTTTGTGTATATTCATAATTAGCTATGACTCAATGATTTCTTGTGAGCGCATAGCAGAAGGCAGTTGTATGAAAGCTATCAATACTATACTAATTATTCGTCAGTCAACTCACTTGATGCCACAAATTAGATGACAGGTATGATTGTTATAAATAATTGAACTCAGTATTCCAGGTGATAAGACATAAAGATTAAATTTAAAAAAATAGTGGTATATAAAATATCATGTGGCTATTCACATTAAAGTTTTCAGAGGTCATTGCAAATAAGTAATGTGCAAAATAAATAATTGTACAAACCTTCATAAAATAAATAAATAAATAAATAAATAAAATGGATCCCTCCATAATTTCTGTAATGTCATATCGCAATGAAGAACAGTGTCAGCTAGTATCCTCTGAACAATGCTTTCTTTTCAGAGTACGTCTGCCCAGTTATTCACCTGTTATGTCGTGTAGTTATTATCGTAATGGTCGTAAAGAGCAATGGCGGTGCCATTCTTTGCTCTGCTTTTGGGTGCGCTGAGTAACAATGCCCCGCTGTGCAGCTGTTCCTCCCCTCCACCTTCCCCCTCCTCACGTGCTCTCCGCTGCCATGAGGCACACGCCACACCGCACGCACCAGCACAGGTCAAAGGCAGAGGAACGAGCAAGCAAGTGCAATCCGATTAACGCTATAACACGCTCAACTGAAGTCAGATCCGGCATCCCACTGCCTTGAGCTAGATCGTACACACACGCAGTGCAACGACCCACAATCCACAGTCGACGAGAGAGGATTCAGATAGAGAAACCAGCATGGATCAGCCAACGCGAGGCCAAATGAAATAAGTGCGGGTTGCTTGCACAGATCACCAGAGATTCACATGAACTCAAGGTCACACTAATCAGTTTCAATCGAAAGTGTTAACTAGTTACAGCAAACACGATTGATTACACAACCACACAAAATAAAAGTTGTCAGAACCAAAGACTTGACATGTTTTTCTATGTATGCGCACGCGCTGAATCGCAATCTGAAGCCAGAATTGCGTCACCATCTTTCAGTTTGTTTTTAATTCAGAAAAACAACCTTGAAATTTTAAATTGTAAATTTCACGGTGTTTTTTTGCCATAAAATAACTGGAGGGTGAAAACAAAAAATACAATGTCACGGTGGTTTTCCGCGATTAAAAAATTACTGGAGGATGGTGGCGCAATTCTGGCTACAGACTCGGGTTCAGAGTGTCGACATACATAGAGAAACATGGGCCAAGTCTTTGGGTTTCACAACTTTTTTTGTGTGCCTGTGTGATCTGTTTACTTTTTGAAGTACGAGAAGATGGTGATTGATCACTTCAAACGCCCCTATTTACATCGTACAACAATTGAGAACCACATATATGAGTGAGAAACAGATTTGAAAACGTGATATGATGTAAATGGAACATGCGCGTGAATAAGGAGTTGACAAACAGAAATTGGAAAGATGGGAGAACACAAAGTAAACTACAGGCGTCTGTTGTCCTCGCTAGGCAACATATATTTCATCATTATCGCCTCTAAATAATTATTGGTCGGTATGCTCTATTTCCTTCGTTGAACGAAAGAACTTGAAGCGAGTTAACTCATAAGGTTTTGTTTAAGGAAAATGGATAAATTGCTCCAGTATTTTAACCCAAGCCTTCAACGCCAGTAGCTGTACACGATTCCAGCGGCACTGATCTTTATTGTTCTTTATTAATTGACAATACAACAAAAATCTTTCCTTTCCTTGGAAGCACGGAGTGTTTCCTTTCCGTATTCCAGAACCTAGATGTAAACCATCAAATAGTGACAGTATGTTGAGCAATCGTTATGTTCTGGACAAGTCTCTCAATAACATTTCTCATTAAACAGACACGAAAAATGTTTTAACCAAATATTGAAATAAAAAACAACAATATAAAATTTTTCATTAAAAATACAAACAGTAGTAATTCATAAGCAGAAAATACTAACACAAAAATGCTTCGTTCGTTCAATGCTTCGTTTCTCCTTATTCTTATTCTGTTTCTTCTTTCTTTTCCTCGGTCTTCCTGATTTTCTGTTTTTTCTGTTTTCCTCTATTTTTCTATTCTTTCCCTCATATGCACTATTTTAGAATTGTTCATGCTAAGACCTTATTCCCAGTATCTCGTCGCCCATTGCATTCCCTTCGTAGTAACTTAAGAATATATCTTGTCGCGTTCTTGTGGCTTTTCTTATTATCATGATGATTTTGATGGAATTCAGAATGTTCCTATCTCTTATAATTGCTAATGAGAAAATTGATTCTTTTACCGTTCTGTGCATACTTTTGCACAATCGTCTCATGCTTAATATAACATTTTGCACAAGAAACATGCTTAAAACAACCTTTTGTAAAAGCTGTACTTTGAATTCGACTCAGAAAAGGTATCATCGTTAACAAATCTGAATCAAACCTCATCACATAATAGAGAAATGCAAGTATGCTGAAATGCAAATCAAAGCTGAAATAAAAAAAGAAAGAAAATAAAGTAAATTCTGTCATTGCCAGTGGACAGGATGTTCTCTCAAAGTTCGTGGACTTGTACCAGTGCAGGATGAGTTGCCTACCAATTAGCGGCGCTCTTGGCAAAAATATAACATGTGTAATTTGGTTAATTGAAATTATCCATCACATATTTATTTGCAAAGTATGATCATTTGCGGCACTCTATATGCCTCAGAAGTTTGTAACGTTTACTCTGAACCATTCTGCAATGGAATCGACATTGAGAGCGTTGAGTGTGTGTAAGTAAGGGGTGAGGAGTGGTGAGGAAGAGGAAGGAAAGATCACGAGTGGTCGGTGACCCTGTTTTTGTAAGGTAATGCATTAATTGATTGATTTGTGATTACATGCGCGTGAATTACTAAGGCCATTAGTTCCGCATGTGTAGTGCATTATTTTCTCGCGGGAGGTGGCAGTGATCTTCCACCGCTGAGTGGCGAGATCTGGCGCAAGCCTACGTCGGCTTGCGAGGAATTTCCCCAACCAGGTATCTCACTCCAGCGGTGCACCGCTCCAGCCGGAGCAAGGTCTAACCTTCCGACTGGTCTCCCGACACGCGTGGTATTGTAGCTTCTGTGAGTGGAAGTATGTGGAACTTATGATGAAAGAACAAGAAAGAGGAAAGAAAGATCGTGCGCAGTCCGTGGACTGGTTTTTGCAGGGTACTGCTCAAGTTTTAACCTAGTGTTGATCGTGTTGGGGAAACCATACCGAACAGAGCAGCCGGCCGCTAGAATTCTCCTTCAGACAGCGACTGACTTCGACCTAGCCATCTAGCTAGCGTAGAAAATCCTGCCATAGTCGGGACTAGAATCCTAGGACCTCCCGGCCAGCGGCACAGCAGCGACATCAATTTCTGCCCCGAGGCATCCAAGCCGAAGCGTTGGTTGGCCAAACACCAGAGCCTACTCCTCTCCTCTGGGCGGGGCTTTGTGAAGGAAGCGCGCCTCGCGATGGCGGCCGCAGCTGCCAGGCCGACGCGGCCAGCACGCGTTCGCAGGTGGCGGCGCCGCGGGGCACGCGGGGGAACAAGGGGCACGGCGGGCGCGGGCGGAGGGGGGCAGGGAGGGCGCTTTCGAGTGGCGGCACGCGCCGGGGCCGGTTTCCCTCCGACACAAAAGCAAAACAAAAGTCCGAAATTATCTTTTCCAATATCCATGATGGAGCACTTGCCCAGGGCTTCGCAAGGTGCCCTGACGACCTCCCTTCTACGCTGCACTCTCTCCGCTTTCCAAGTTCCATATTCGAAAACAAAAAAAAATGTTTGTAATGTAGGTTGGAAAATATTCTTTATGTCAAGTGTTTGTCAAATAAGCTTTGTTTTTGCAACCAAGAAAGTCGAATAGCATATTTACACTAACGACTTTAAATTTCACACATGTCATTAAGACTAAAGCCAGTGGAGAATACATTTAGAGTAAAATTGGCCACACATGGAATGCAAAATGTATTATGTAACTTCCAATGGAAGAACCATGTGCGTACAATGAGTTCTAACGAGAGAGATATGAACATATAGCAAATACGTTAAAGAACTGCTCATTAATGTTATAGGTTGCCGAAAGAGCGCATTGGATTTTGCATCTGTTAAAAGGGGGAACAAGTACTTTTTTTAGATACACAGTGTGTATTTCTGAAAATATTTGTCAGTGTCATACTTGTCAGAGAACATTTCCCAGATCACTCTAAGTACACGGGCATGTCAGTTATCAACCCATAGTTGGAGAAATTAGAAACAATGTGTTGACCATTAGTTTAGGCAAAGTACCCTTGTACACGTGTATATAGCGAAGTATAAGCCGCTCGGGTATTACTCGACACAACATTAAGAGCTTCATAACTGGTTTTTTAGTCAAATGTGCGTCATACAGGTAAATACTTAAAGATGTGCAGTAAATATGGTTGGTTGACTACTTCTGTAAGAACATTTACTATTGGAACATACCATAACTTTAATTTAAAATATTTAATCTATTTGACCGTTTTGTTTTTATAGCATTGAAGGCTTTCACGGCCGGAGTCAATATTCATGTTTTCTTCCGGGCTGGTGGGCCGTGGTCCAATTGGCTTTGAATTGCCAAACGTTTCGCCCACGACTGCGGCGGGCATCTTCAGTGGCGAAGTCTCGGGCGAAGTGTCCGGGACGGCGGCTGACTGGCGACTGTTGTTTTGTTTTTGCAGGCAAGTCTTCTTAGCAACATCGTATAAGAGCTTATGGAATACTGCGAAGCTCAACACAGAGTTGTTTCCCATCTGCTTCCACGTTCGAACGCCAAGAGAAACCAATTGAGCGGCTGCGTCTCAGGAGCGCGGGGCGGATGATCTCCCGGAGAGAGGATCTGACCGGCGCGGCAGAGCAGCTGCGGCGAGGGACAAAGAGCAGCGGCGAAGGCGGTGGCGGCGCCAGGTGCGAGGCCGGGGGCGGCCGCGCGCGAGCCCAAGAGGCAGAGCGCAGAGGTGGCGGCCGCCGCCGTCGCCGCCTTCGCCGCCACCGCCACCATCACCATCACTACCACCGCCACAGCCACAGCTACCGTCACTACCACCGCCGCCGCCATATCTCTCTCTCTCTCTCTCTGTCTCTCTCTGTCTCTGTCTGTCTCTCTGTCTCTCTGACTCTGTCTGTCTCTCTGTCTCTGTCTGTCTCTCTGTCTCTGTCTCTCTGTCTCTGTCTCTGTCTCTGTCTCTGTCTCTGTCTCTGTCTCTGTCTCTGTCTCTGTCTCTGTCTCTCTGTCTCTCTCTGTCTCTCTCTGTCTCTCTCTGTCTCTCTCTGTCTCTCTCTGTCTCTCTCTGTCTCTCTCTGTCTCTCTCTGTCTCTCTCTGTCTCTCTCTGTCTCTCTCTGTCTCTCTCTGTCTCTCTCTGTCTCTCTGTGTCTCTGTCTCTCTGTCTCTGTCTCTCTGTCTCTGTCTCTCTGTCTCTGTCTCTCTGTCTCTGCCTCTCTGTCTCTGTCTCTCTGTCTCTGTCTCTCTGTCTCTCTGTCTCTCTGTCTCTGTCTCTCTGTCTCTGTCTCTCTGTCTCTGTCTCTCTCTCTCACATACACACACGCACGCGCGCATACACACACACACACACACACACGCACACACACACACCTCCGCCACCGCTACAGCCACAGTCACTACTACCACCCCCACCATCACCACCAACGCCACCGCCACCACCTCGTTTTCTTCCTCCTCCTCCTCCTCCTCCCCACACGGCGCCCGCTGCCGTCCACCTCACAAAAGCCGCGGCCGCAAACACCAGCCCCCACTTCGATTTGGTTTTATTCTCGGCGGCTGGGTTTCCGGGCGGGCGGCACGAGGGCCGGGCGCAGCCGCTCAGTCCATCGGCCCCGGATTCCCTCAGGCAGCGCGGATGCTTTAGATGACGACAATAATGTTGATTATCATAACCCACGTAGCGCCAGGGACGGCTCGAGGGGGGATGGGGGCCATTCGCATCTCCCTAAACCCAACATTTGTTTGTAGTTTTACTCAAGCTACTCAATTTTTTCAAAGAATTAACACTTGCTGACCACTTTACATTCAAAGGAGCATTCATTTGAGAATTTCTACATTTTTATTGCTTCAAAAAGGTTTACGGGGAGGAGTCTCAACTAAAATTGCCTCACCATCTCTGAAATATTTTATCATTCGCTTACTTATGCAAGTGAACTGCGACGGTATCCGCTATCTGCGGGACTTAAGTAGGATTCGAACAAACCATCTTAAGTGATAAAGGTTTTAAAATTGAGATGGTGGGAAAAGCAAGAGCAAATCATAACGTAATCCGTAAATTATCTTAAATTATTTTTTTCTTATAAGTAACGAATCCGCTATGAGACAGCCGACAGGTTGAAGTACTAATTAATTAATCAATGAAAGATTATCATAATTATTACGGGAAACGAGACGGTAAACGAGTCAGGAAAAGGTGTGAACTTGGAAAGAAAGGAAAATCCTTCCAAAGCAAATTCAACAATCACAAAGATTCAATCTGCTGTTTTAGCTGAGAGCCCGCTGTCTCTGCAGCAACTTTATCCAGGATATCCACGTGACCGAGCCCCGACGGTGGCCGATAGGTCATTTTCAGCGACCCGATAGGTCATTTCCTTGGTATCTCCGATCAATACCACGCGAATGCCGAAGAATCCTAATAAACGAGCCACGGGCCGCGCAGGATCCTTTCTCACTCTTCCTTGTTCTATCCTCTCCTCACACACACAATGATTTGCACTAAACTACCATACATGTCGGTGTACCAGTCGGGAGCTTGGCGCTTGCCCCGGCTGGAGGAGACACTAACAGTGGGAAATCCGCCAACGTGTAAGTCGGCGCTGAACTTCATCTGGCTGAGAGCGGAAAACCGTTACCTGTGGAGATAAAACATTCCCTACTCTAAGGGGTCTAATGGTCATAGAAATTTAGTTAGTTATCTAACGACCATAGCAGAACGAATGGCCGAATTCGATTGACTTTTTAGTGATTTCGGGCGCGCCAACTGCTAAAGTTATTAGTCCCGTAAGTGTGGATAGTTTTATCAGTAGATGGCGGTGATCTTTCCCCCTGGATAGAGAGATCCAGTGCCGACCTACGTCGACTTGCAGGGATTTTCCCAAATCATGTATCTCCCACCAGCGGGGCAACACCCGGGACAAGATCTAAGCTTCGAATGGTCTCTCGACAAGTGTGGTAGTGTAGTACATGTGTGCGTAAGTGAGGGGTGAAAATAGGACAAGGAAAAGGATGGAAAGGTCACGCACTGTCCGGGGCCTGTTTTCTAGGATACTGCTACGGCATTCGCCTGGTGTTGATCGGGGAAACCACGTTGACATGCCGGGAAACATCAATCAATTAACGAAGATTAGAGACGAATGCTTTGCCTATTATACCAAAGGCCATTCATCATTGAGGGGAGAAACGTTTGGAGAACGTTTCCTGTGCGGAAGTAATACGTTACATGTCTTGCTAAACTTCATAATCAATTTTGAAATTTCCCTTTAAAGGAGTTTGTACAACTCCAATCAATGAAAATGTGATATCAGTTCTGCGAGTGGAGAGAACGCATAAGTTGCAAGAGATGGGCAAAGTCCTGAGAATGTATTTTACAAATTGCGAAACAATATTTTCCGAACAATACAGTAAATTTAATGAACAGCAATGGATAATACTAACGATGACAACAATATAAAATATTCATTCCTAAAATATTTACATTTTAAAATTATTTTTGATGGGTAATCCCATTTTATCTCTCTTACGATTGACGAAGTTTATTTCTAGAGGCAAGAGGCGAGAGTCTGAGTTGTTCTTTGATGAATGCAGACATTCGATAAGTAAAGGTTTTGCCGTTTTTACTGTTAGAGAATTAGTTCAAATAGAATGCCCTTACAAAAGACCATAGGGCATATGGAAGGTTGAAAAGCCACAAGACACCGGGGGCGTTGCACATTCTCCTCCCGTCGATGGCGGAGTCATATTTCGTACCGTTCGACCAGTTGGCGATACACCTGGGGCGCCTGGAAACACACCGGTCCTTCGGGCTGACTTACGGGTTAAGAAGGAGCAGACGCAACGAGAGGTAGGCTGCGGGCGCGCAGCTGGCGGCGGCGGCGGCGGCTGAGGCATGCTGCGGGCGCCGGCTGCTGCCGCTGCCCCGCCGCGGGGTCGTGGGCGGGGGAGGGGAGGGGGGGAGAGGGCGGAGAGCACGCGCGCGCCCGCAGCGGTGCAGAGGAGGAGGGGGTAGGGGACACGTGCCCGCTTTGGGCGCCCCTGCCCGCCCTCGCAGCTGCCGTTCGCCTCTCGCCGCGCCCCCGCCCCCGCCCTCGCCCCACCCCCCGGTGCAACCAGCGGCCCCACTCCACCTCAAGTGGCCAAAGGACACGCGTCTGCGGCGCGAATCCGCCACTCGGCGCCCGGCGCAAAGCGCGACGAACGCAAACAAGGCTATAGCCATAACGCACGCACGCTGCACTAGGATGTAGACTGATCCTTGCAGGAAATGCCATCACGCCCTCGCAGAGGATTACTATCGTGAGGGCAGGTGTGTCACGAATTCTTCTCGCAGAATTATTTATACAATATTGCGATTCGATTTACCGCTTCAGAATGCATTTTGTTTTCTGAGAAACAACCATACGTTTGAGATAGACCAACGCATAGGAGACGACTGGGCACTTGTTAATCGCAAAGGGCACAGCAATAATCACTACCATTTAATGAAACCACATACAATGTGCATTTTATGACATTCTAAATCTTTGCAAGAGTTTCTTTAGTTTAATACTTCAATTCTGAATAAATGTCCCTGATCCGTTAAAAATTCCCTGATACGCACTCTTCTTAAATTTAAAGGCAAACCCTCATGTACTCGCTCTGACGTTAGAGAATCAATGGATAGTATGCAAAACATAAGCGTATGAGGTTGAATAAGTTTTGTATACAAAATTTGTATTATTTTGCACTTCAACTAAAGTAAAAGACCTAAGCAATAAAGATTTTTAGAACAAAGCGTAATAATTCACTTTAAATCGTCAAGTCTTTGGTAATTGAAATATTGATATAAAGTTCACTCATATTTCACAATATGTCAGTAATTCACTTCCTTTGTGTTGGAGTTGAGAAAAATAGAGAAAGAACAGAATGAGTGGAAAGTAATAACCCTGGGAAAGCTCAGATGACAGCGGAGACATCAACACCGAAATACTGGCAAAAAGTCTCATAATAAGAACGAGTTATTTTGCCAAAATCAATTTCTCCTTTCTGGTACTACTATATCCAACAACGTCATTAAAAGTTTATAATAATGTACGTAAATAATATTTCATTAAAGTAATATCTTGATTTACACTTTTAAAAAAATAAGGCAATTACATAATAACCCCCAATTGTAAGGATTCAAGCACATGCGATTATTGGAGCATTGCGATTAGCTGATTTGCATGAATATTATTTGAACATTTCAGGGGAAAGGAGTAATTCAGAAATGGTTAATAGTTTCCATGAGACTCATCTTACTATTTCTTATAAAATGAATTAGTTAAGAAGATAGGAAGAAAACTAGTGGAAATAGCACATTTAGGAGATATATCGAGACATATGTGATATTATACGATCTAATCTGGTTTTAATTTTTGGATGAAGAATAAGAAATATTTTAACTTCGAATAATTGTAGCATTGCACGTTTCTTATTTCTGTCCACTTTCTTATTCGCATTTCACGAATCTTTATTTGCCACTATCAAACAGACATAGGAGATGCAAGAAGAATTTGAGAGACAACTTTAGAATTTGTTGTATTTCGAACCACTTTTTGGGGCCTTCCTTCAATCCACCCTCTTCGATTCATTCTTCATATATTTCAAACCTCAGTTTTCGTATTCGCTAACCGATTAACAGACACGCGATGCACACTAAACGTATCATTCATCTTCACATTATTCATCGTCGTAGAACGTCAATGGAGAAAGAGCACACCTTTGTTATTTGTT
>BLKR01015344.1:0-80339 GCA_011170035.1 Teleogryllus occipitalis | reverse complement strand
CTACACCGCAGATAAAAGCGATTCTATTCTGAAGACTTCACTTCACATGTAAAACTATGTTGGGCATAATATGAAGGTCTGATATTCACTACTTTGTCATTTTGAATATAAGCGATTTTCTGGCATTAATTGAAATTGAACTGCGAAATAACTAGATCTATCATAAATCTATTCCTTTTCAGTCCAAGCTCTCACGAATAAACTGATCACTACGCAACGGAAGTGATTTTAGTAACTAATCCAATTACGCCAGATCCATGCTAATAAGCATGTTTGCAATACTATTTTTTCGCTACTGGCTGTGCATTTGGAAGATAATCCATTTCCCAAAGGAACAACGAGCATCAGCACCACAACCACAAAAAAACAAAATGGCTATCATTTCACCCTTTCACATACGCATGAAAACGTTCTGTTGACCTACTTACAATAGAAATGATTGCCTAGAAAACGACTCCCCTTGACATTGTACGGCAAGGGTAACAACTCTTCTCACGTCACCTCAACAAACGAAGTGCACCGCTTCGGAATTTGGGAGCTAGGGTTCGTGACTCCTCATGATGGGCGGGAGTTAGGAACCCGCGATTATTTGTTGCAGAAAAAAACAAACTTTTCTGCGCGACCTCGTCGGTGGTCGGGTCGTTTGATTCAATTTCCCTGTCCTCCCCCGCCCCTCGTTTGCCCTCCAGTAGCTCCGCGCGTTTGAAGCAGGCGTCACGGAACAGGGTTTAACATTTCACTTCAGCCCTGTAATTGTGCACTGCTCACAGTTTTTTCTCGTCCCGGTCATCTCCTCCCACGCGTTGCTCAGCTTTTAGCCCATTTAGATCTCTGCGGGATGTGTACTGACATGCTGAGAGGTGCGGAAGCGCCATCGTTTTCATCCGCGCGACCGGAGAAGGGAACATCGCAGATACGAGATGCCCCTCTCTTTATGGAGCAGCAGACACGTCAGGCACTTTGGAGAAACACCTCAAGCGCATTAAGTGCGTATGTTTTCGGAACAATCCAACCTGCTCAAATACAGCCGATAAAACGCGCGTACCCGTGTACCGATAGCAGTGCAAGGAAAACTGTAAGCAATATATAAAGTAGATTAAAGTTCTTTTTGGCATTCTAAAATTGCGATCACAATTCGTTTGAAGAAATTTTCGTAATTTGTACTTTTCTACATTGTAATGTGAGCTTTAAAATGTGCTGTAAATTATTCAAAGAAACGCATGCGACTACTGTGTAATTACATGTCCTAAGTTAACTTCTAAATTAAAATAGTTTATGTGTACATGAAATGTAGGTTAACAAAAATTACCATTTTTGTACGAACCGCAATATAATTTGTTACCACTCTCAATCATTAGAATTAATTTTTTCCATATTTAAAATGCAATATAACCAATTCGTAAATAATGGTTCAAAGTTTAACAATTATCTGCTAAATGACAAGTCAAATCATGGAAACAACATAGGACGGACGCTAAGGCATCGACCTCTATTTCGATCCTTCAAAACAAGAGCAATTTTTTTCTCTCGGTCCTTCCCTCCCGTACGATATTCCTAGCTCACAGTCCAGCAGCGGCAACATCGGCCACTGCCATCGTGCCCTTTCGCATAGAACTCGCTTGCCTGTCTCACCTGCTGCTGTAGCCGCGACCAGGCGAGAGGGTGAATGGGTGGCCCTTCTGCAGACAGCGTCGTAAAACAGCACGGGCCACTTTGCCGGCCGCCACTAACGGACTGCAAATTGAGTGCTCTGAGGTCGAGGCGCGGCGGTGGGGAGCGCTCCCCGTGCCGCCCATCCACCCGCTCGCGTTATGGATCGTAACGCCCAGCCGCGCGTTACCCGCGCGACGGGTCCGTTCGGCCCCTGCACGATGCTTGGCCGCGATACCGCGTGATTTAAGTCGTCGGGTCGCCGCGAGGCCGCGTGGGCGACCTTTGAGCTCACAACGCGTTGTAATTGACCTTAACGCCGGCGGGACAGATGTCACAGAAGCAGATACGAGCGGGTGTAACCACGGAAAAAAACTTATTCAATTGGTTCAAAATTGAAAATATTTAAGGTTAGTAAACTACAATAAATTAATCAAAAGAATTTAAGAGTACAATAAGATTTTCCTTCGCGAGCACGCGCGGAGAGCTCTAGCTCTCCCCTCACGATACCAAATAATTTAGAAACTGTTGCCAATGCATATTAATTATTGAAATTCAGTTATTGAAAGCAGAAAACTGCTGTAATTTGATCATAACACATGAATTAATTCAACGACCAATTGGGAAGGAACAAGGGCTGGAGGCGATAAATTTACGGACCCACTGAACTGGCACCGCCATTACAGCTTGACGAGCCTTGCCACCGAAACTGTGGGTCGGCCATCCACCCCACACACGCCCACTCACGTCCTTGGCCACGTCCAGGGACAACGTAGTTAAAGCCGTCGCCGTCCGTCAAAGTTTAGAAGCACGCACGAGGCACCCGTAAAACGCCCCGTTGAAATCAAACTTTTTTAACTCTTTAAACCTCCATTCGGTTCTATTATTTCAAACCGGGAGGCGAGGACGGGCCTGTCGCCTAAGCCCTGCGCCGCGGCGCTTCCAAGGCGACAGGCCCGTCCGGCCGTAACGAACTACCCGGACGGATCCGCGCGCCACGATCAAACTTCGGAAACAGTTGGGAATCTTGTTAGGGGCGGCGCGTGGCCAGCCGGCGCCTGCGGGAGTAACGCCGGGTATACAGGCAGGGCGATGGCGATGCTGGGTGCGTGTGGCGTAGATGCCGAGGCAGAGACGTCGCCCGACGACGTGGCTGTTATATAAACCGAGTGGCTGTTACGACACAACACTGCCCCTTCGAGACGCGCGAGATGACCGAGCTTACGGTGGGGGCGCGGGAACACAGAGACGGGCGAACGGCGTGCTCAGCGAGCGCAAGGAAAGGCGAACCGGTGGCCTCACGATGAGAGAGGCCGAGCAAGAGGGACGAAAAAGGGCGACGCATGGTGTACCGGATGCGGCAAGGGGAACATAAGGCTTGCGGCAGAGATTCGCGGGATTTCTTCGGCGGCACAGCGAGATGAATAATGCATCGTCCCCGAGGGCGGAGGCGGCGACGCGCCCGCCACACTGCCAGATCTGCTGCGGTTTAGCAGTTCGAAGAGAGGAGTGTGACGAGAGGGCGTTGGATTTCTAGCACGAGCCTCGCCGAAATGGTTGGATTTCTAGCGTTCCGTAGGCGAACAACCAGATTTATAAATGCCAACAAGATTGTTCTGCCTTTGAAAAGTGGGAAGTCTGTGTACAGGGTCAATAGGAAGCGAAGCTCACTATTTGAGTAGGTTGTTAGAAACTACGATAACGCTGTGAATACAACTATGCAAATAAAAGCTTCGCGTGAGGTATCTTATGAACGCAGATCTTTGCATACCACAGTCATTCATTTCCTAATGCAATTTTATGATTTTAAATAAGATCTACAAACTGTATTCGCACAAATTCCGAAGTAATATTCTGCACATAACAAAATGTTTTTCGCAATAATTACCATTTTTCGACAACATAAACATCACATTTCCATATAACATTCCTATACAAATGTGGCATTCAAACAGAGTAAAGGTCATTAGACGAATGAACAAAATTCATTAGGCACATTAGACCCCCACTCAGGTTTATCCTCAATTGCAGAAAGACAATATCAAGATCTAGAGAGTAACAACACCACCAGTTCACATCGACACGAGTTGTTAGCTGAAAGATGAACGAGCAGCTGTACTTTTGAACGACTTAACTTGTACCTAAATGCTTCCGTAGTTGCCCGCCGCCTGACCAAATCAGCACTAATGAAGTTTTGTTTGGAACAATTAACTGTCATTTACTGAGTAACTACCATTTATGGATTCTCGCAGTCAGAAATTTATCCACAAGGGCGTACACAGTCCATTGATCGCCGGAAACGAGACGCAGCAGTGCAGTTCAGACAACAGCCCACCACTCAATTAAACGGAGAGAACGCCAATTCTAATCAGAATAAGCAATATTCATAATTATAAACTTCAAGATTTATTTGGCGATTACAAAAATGTATGTATGAAACTCCCAATGCAGAAAGGGTACATTTCGGCTATTTTAATGTTATGTTTGGTAGCTTTAATTCACAAAAATATTTTTTGTAGTATATTACTAGGGAACGGATTTCCATGTAATTAAATGTTTTTACAGGAACTAGATACCTGCATTCAATAATATTTTTTAGACTTTACAAGACATTCTGAATGAAATAGAACTATTTTTATTTTACATATTTTTATGTATTTTACCTATTACTACATAGTTCGTTACATTTTAATATATTTATACGTCGAAACAGAACATTTCAGATGCGCGTTTGCAATATATGTTATGGAATAATCTTTGTTACAAATCAAATGTAATGATGCTGCCATATCTTCGTCACGAATTGTTTACCCCCCTCCCGGCTTACATCGTACTCTGAGACAAGGATGAATGGATTTTTGTGAACAAAAGTAATAGCTTGCTCATGTTTCCAACAGCATATTCGTTACTCGTTTGAAAACTAACGAATATTTTTGACAGAAAAAGTGTCTTACCGCGTTGGCTACACATTACTATTCACTTGAACACCGAAACATTGTAATATATTATGAACGTATTTTCTATTTCGAACAAAAGTGTGTGCTGGAGTCTATTAAATAGAAAAATAGTAAATAACGTTACAATTAGTTTTGTAAAGGTAGAACCTACATTCAGCCACTCCGAATCCTTGTTAAGAACTGATCTAACGACGTTCTATGCTCGGAAAAGGTTTGAAGAGAACACTTTTAAACACAATAATGAATTGTTATTTTACATATTTTCTATTTGTTCTTACACGTATTGGAGAAAATGAATGCATATATGTACATATTTAGTATTTTTATTACAATAAATTCCGTTCCCGATATATTTACGTTCAAATACTGCAAATGTATCCAAAAAAAAAAAAAAAAAAAAAAAAAAAAAAAAAAAAAAAAAAAAAAAAAAAAAAAAAAAAAAAAAAAAAAAAAAAAAAAAAACCCAAAACAAAACAAAAACTTCTTGCAAATAGTTTTTTCTATCTCCTGTAAAGTTGTGAAAATATAAAACGCATCCTTTCCGCATTGGGCGGTTCGTATGTAAATCACGAGTCTTTCATGAGGTATATTTCTGTCGATTCTCTATTTGAATGCACAAGAAATAATTTACTTGGTAAATAATTCTCATAGTGAGGCAGCTCTAGTCCCTCAGAATTTCAAGAAAATTAACTTTAAATATGTTCACATTTAGACGAATACCTGTGAAACGGGAGTTCTAGAAGTAGGTCCTTGCGGTACTCACAGCCAGCACCTTTCTCCGTTCGCAGACGACACAAAACTGAGGGCCAGAAGTGGTGGCGAGCAAACAAAGCGCGATAAGGGATCACTGAAATTCAGAGGCCCGCGTGGTGTCTCAAGAGCGTGTTCCGACAAGGGCGAAGGGGTGGAGGGGATCGCTGCCTTTGTTTCGCCAGCGGCGTGGCGGTGGCGGACGCGCAGGGCTCCGGGCACCGGTGACTCAGACCGCTCGAAATAGCCTGTACCTGCCGACGCCATGCAGAGGGACTGGCCCCTCCGCCTCCATTGCTGCTGTCCACCCTAGAGAGCGCCAAATTGCATTTGGGTGCGCGTCCGGCGGAACCTCCTTCCGTGAATGCGCCTGTAACAAGCAGCAGCGGCAGCGGCAGCGCGCCGCACGAGCTCTCAAGATTCTTCCCGGTCCTTCCTCGGCCACTTCGTCTTCCCCACACTTCGGCCCCCGACCCAGCATCCGCCCGACGCAACGGAGGAGGTAAAATTCCTCCTGTCAATGAATACCCAATTAATACTTGTAATGATACTGCCGCACCTTACCGGCTGGCTCTCTCGTTCTCTTCGCTCGAGTGGGAGCTAACGTAATTATACGGGTCTGCCTTTCATGTCACATTAATTACGTTACTCCGGTTTCAAAGCGAATTGTAGCGGCGACGGGGAGCGCCGTGAAGGCGACGCCACTGCTGGCGTCGCGCGGGGAGAGCAGCGGGCAACGGAGCAGGAGGATGCTGTGCTACCCCTAGGCGGGAATCGCGATTTCCCGCCTCGTTGCTGCCGCGGTGCAAACAACGCGGATTGTCTGGTGCGCTGCGTGAAACTTGGGCGCTGAGTTCCGCTTCGATCGCGGCTTCACGCCTGCAACGCCGGCAGCCGTAGAGCGGGGGCGCCGCCGCACGGAACCTTTATTGCAACGTTCACGTCAACGTCCCGCGACGACATGCGCTCCTGCTCAGGTGAATTTAGGGCATACATTCCCTCAGAAATAACGAACTCAATTATTTCATTATTTCTATTTCTGGTAACTGTTGCGGTCCCCAGTTTAGTCAAAGTGAGGGTTCGGTTTTGAAATCTGAAGAGCAAAAGATCTTTCTCTTTTCGACATTCAAAACTTTTCGCAGAATACGGAAAATACGGACCTTGGAATGAACTGATGTTTATCCGAGCGAGAGAAGATAAAAAAAGAAAAGAAAAAAGACATGTGGCAATAGTCATGCACTTCATTTCCCGTTGTTTGTTTTACACAGAATAAGGAAACACTGCCGCTTTTCAAAATTAGACTAATGTTGATCATATTTAGTCCATTTATCTTTCGACTTCGGATAAAATAACATGTCCCAACATATGATGGGGGTCACCAGCAAAAGGTGCTGACACTAACCTAATTTTACAGGAACCACAAAAAACGTTTAATTATCGAATATTGATAATTCTGCACTGGTTTTTCGTCTAAATTATTTCTATTTACGTCACTGTGTACTGTACAGCATCACCATGGCTACCATTGAAGAACGCTATTAAAGCATATTGGTCATTTTAGGAACAATCTAGTGGCAGAAGGAGCTATATGCGCCAGTTAGCACCTTTTGACATCTGACACAGTAAATAAAATAAATGCATTGGAATATTCAATGAATTTGGAAGTAACTGAATGTTTAAACACTACATATCAATCAAGCAATTGACACTAACTGATCAAGTCAACGTAATGGAAGCCAGTTCAAAGCAACTTTAATACAAGGGACATTCTTGTAAAGTGTTTACTAGTTTCGTTTACTTGTCTCGGTGTGCAGCACGGGCGGATCCAGCCGATTATTTTGAAGGGAGTCATCATATATTTTTGTTAAATAATGAACATATCTGTTATATTGTTTATGGTTTACTAGTTCATTACTGTGCGTTTATGGACCTCAAAACACGTATTTGTATTGGTAATACCCTTGCGGGCCTTTCTGATTCTTTATGCCCTCAGGCCTTTTGAATACTTTATGGCCCGTTTTAGTATAAACACAACTCACACAACATTTTTTATAAATTCGATTAATTAAAGTTACGATGTAAGCAAATAGAATAAATAAATGGCATAATACTCAAATAAGTAAAATAATTCGTTATAAACCTTATTTTACTTAATTGATATGAAAATTGCAATTTTAGAATGTTCCCGTGAATATACAATTGCCACCAATCATATTTCACTGTTACGTTTCACTTTTCTTTTAGACAGTGTGTGCTTCGTGAGTAACAGTACTACTTTTAGTAATAAGATGTATAAGGCACATCGGCTAACATCCTCGAACTGTACTTTTTTGTTGTTATGACATATTCCAAATTCCTTTTGGCAATAGAAGCAAATAACCTAAAAGTACTGTTTCATCAACACAATTTACACTGTCATTCACACTGTTATATAACTCAAATACACCATAAACATTTCCATATATTTTTCGAAATTTTACTGGAAACGTGTCCGTAGTTTTGTTTGCTTATGCGAGAATTTCCGCAGGCACTTCACAATATTCTTTCATTTTGTACGAACAAATCAGTCCAATAACGATTACGCTATAGTAATTAGATACACACTTATCTGACGTCATGTTGATAAATGACTATTACAATGCATCTTTTCACTTCAGACGCAAGAAAAATTAAAAAATGTTTTGAATTTTCACTCAATTCAGCAACGAACTAGTAAACCATACAGTTTTGTATGCACCACGGGCGTTACTATATGTTTTTGCCCCTCAGGCGACTTCCAACCCCACGGGCCAGAGGCCGCAGGTTTGGAAGTCGCCTTCGGGGCAAAAGCATCTACTTAACGCCCTTGATACATAAATATTTTGTAGCGTATATATGGTTGTTCATTGTGTGTGGTATGAGTTATATGGTTGTTTATTATAAATACAAAGATTGTTGAAATAATTACATAAATTCGATTCCAGGTTCCATAAATAAATATTTAAATCGATTTTGTCAAATAAAAGGAGGCAACATGAAAACTCTAGGCCAACCCTCCCCCATTGAATTCGCCACTGGTGTGCAGTACCCACGGCAGATAGCACCTTTTGCATCTTACCATAATTAGAGGCCTTTTCGCTTGAACTGCGTCCCCCTTGTTTTTATACTCTTTTCCAGCATCTTTGAGCTTTATATTCTTCCCCCTTTGCCAATCTTTTTTTTTTTTAACCTTTATTCACAGTTTTAGGATGTTCGTTATGGGGGGTGCGAGTGCCTTGTCCGCCATTTCTATGTAGATAGCACCTTCTGCATCCTAACGCCAACTTTCGAATATTGAAAATAATGCTTTGTAGGTAAGAGTACGCTCACGATATTGCACCAGCGACATAATTCCCTCGTATACAACCGTTCGACATTGAAATGTAACTTTCGGCGAAAGTGTCAGTTAGCACCTTTTGCTGGTGACCCTTTCATATGTAAAATACGAATTCAGAGTTAATAATATAAACAACGTAAGGAAATATGCACAACACAATACTATTTATTACTTACAGGGTTGAGAAAACATTTTCGTAATCGAAAAATTTTAATTTATCATTCTAATGGCATGGAATACTATTTGAGCCAAAATAGCAAAAACGTGACCGTTTAGAAACATTTTCCTTTGTGTACGCAGTAGACCACAATTTTGTCAGTACAATACAAAAGCACCTCAACGAAGCGTTATCGTTCGGTCCTTCAATGAGTAACAATTCATAAACGCACGAACTCAAGCAAGAAGTACATTGCATGCCTGACTCGCATTCAAGCGTTCCCTCAAAATAGCTTATGAACACGCTACGCGACGCGCCCTCACGCTCGCTCTGTCACTGCGACCACATTTAACAGCTAGGGATGTCGGGGGACTGTTGCTCTTTCCGGTTTCATTCACTTACCCATTACACAAATCTCCCAGGCAGAAAATCAGAATCGTTTCAGAAACCAATAAAAGTTATTCAGTTAACCATTAGATATTTCTTTCTTTCGTAATTTTGTCAGCCACTCTCTTCCTTCTTGCCACAGCTTGGAAACAAATCATTAGTGGAATGTATTGAGCATCCCACGCGTGTCAGGGGTCTTCGCATCGACCGTCTTTTATCTTCTCCGCTCCTGCTCGTGAGCAACAGCACATTCGAGGGATTGGGTTGGAGGGGCTCACCGAGGGCCATTACGTCGTGAAAAAAAGCGAACAAATAAACGGTCTCTGCACTCGGCAGAGATTAGTGAGGTCGCCTCAATAAAACTTGACAATTCACAAATAAGAACAGACTGTAGCCCATTCTCGCAGTCGTAACTCAGAGGCGTCGCTATCTGGCAAATTGCGTGGGCTCCGGAGACTGCTTGCTGCAGTTCGGGCTACGCCCGTGTGATTGTGGGTGACAGAACGACGGAAACGACAGAGTAAAGTGTTGAGGAAAAGAGCTGTGGGAAGAATAAAAGAGAGGCATATAGTCACTTCACAGCAAGGGGGCATGAGCATGAGTGAAGAGACTGGTCTCAAGCAGGTGGCGTGCGTCAGTCGGCGGTGGCGCACATGAGCGACGATTTTAGGAAGAGGGAAATAAGCAATAGAACCTGAGAATAGGTTGGCAGGGGACGAGTAGAGGCAAAGGCAAAGTGTCACGAAAACCAGCGAACAAGATGCGTTACGGCATGGATGTGGTGGGGAAACTGGCGATGGGAGAGGCGGGACAGAGCGTCAGCATGCTACGCCTCCTGACAGCCATGGACTTGCAAGCGTGCGGTATCGTAACCCGCTCCCGCGTTTTCCAGGCGACTAACAAGATGAATACGCAGGCGCGCGGCGAGGTGCAACGCGAGCGCCCGCACCCCGGCTTTTTTCCGCGCCGAGGCGCGTGTCGATCCGCAGACAGCGGCCAAGCACTGCCGCTCCAGGGGCCAACGGGGTAAATTGCCTTCAAGGCGTCGCCCGACAGCAAACCGAATTTTTTTCTTTCCCAAAGTGTACACTTTGTTTTGCGCTAGCGCTTGGCAACATTTCTGGACTAGTGCAAGTACGGTACATACTTTTTGGCAACCTGTCAAAATAGTGTTCCTAAATAGAAACTATGTAGAACAAAAATTATGAAGATACAAATATGAACGTATTGCAGAGCGATATCTTCCTTGAAAAGCATTTTCGATGTACTGACACTATCAAGACATCTGCCTGAAATTGTATAAAATATGCATATAATCACAAATTAAATATTAGTGTACGTTGATATAATCGTACAATTCTTTTAAAAAGTTCCGTGGCAAAGAGTTTCGTATATTAAGTTTTGTCGCCATCTTTTTCGCTCCCTTCCGGCTTTCTTCGTAGCATAGTTGTCCTTCACGCGTCCTTGCCTATCACCGGCCATAGGAGACGCGTGCGGCGGAGTAGAGCGCCTGCCAAGAGAGGAGAGCTCAGGGCACTTGCAAGCGATGGCTGCTGCCCAAGCTGCCAAGCGATAAGAGCGCCCGACCCTTCAGGCCCTTCTGGCCGTGCAGTTGAGAAAAATCCCATACCGATCCTTTTCTGCTTCGCAGATCCGAAGACAAATTCTCTACACGTTTATTACTTGCCTGGTAATTTAGAACATGGACGAACGACAGAAAATTACCACCAAACCACCACAAATATGTAATGTAAAAATTTGAAATATCTCAGGAAGAACATTAATAATGAAACTCTTGCCTAGTTCAATGTCTCAAAAATTAAAGAACTAAGCTTGAAAAAAATCATTAGTGCACTAGGAGTAAAGACATATGTTTTAGGCAAATTTAGGGATCTAGTTCACAATCAAATAAAATGAGAAACTCTTGTATGTGTGTATGAATATTATAACAAAATAAATGCGTAATGTAACACAGCAATGATTTTTTCTCAAATACTTCCGCATTTCGTTCGGCAAAAAAAATGCAAGAATATCCTAATCAACGCAACGTAGTTATTTTATTACAACTAATCTCTCTAATTTAACATCCATGTCCACTCCAATCACTATTTTTCACTTGCGCTTATCCACAAAGTCCGAGAGAAAATATTTGATGCCGGAGCAAACTGGTCGAAAAAAAAGCTTCGCTTGACTGCACAGTGCGTGGGAGCACGCGTGCGACGACCAGGTGACGTCACTAGCGAGCGCACGTACGTCAGGGGCGCGCGAGCGAGCAATCAATGGACGCGCGGGAGACGGGAGGCGCGCACCGCTGCGCGCGCGTTGCCATGGCGACGAATCATATCTGGCGTTGCCCCGGGTTACAGCCAACTGGGCCGGAACGGCGAGGGTGCGAAAGGCTGAGAGCGGGAGCGAGGGACAGGGCGGAGGTGGGGACGGAGAGCAGGTGGTTGAGAGCGCGGGCGCGTGCGGCCACAACGAGCGATTGCGCGACAGCGCGAACTGATTGCACGCGTGACGTCATCGTCCCTTGCCG
The DNA here is from genome assembly GCA_011170035.1 of Teleogryllus occipitalis. Lineage (NCBI taxonomy): Eukaryota > Metazoa > Arthropoda > Insecta > Orthoptera > Gryllidae > Teleogryllus > Teleogryllus occipitalis. Next base: position 68,547 of record BLKR01015344.1, on the reverse strand, counting down.
CTGTTACTCGCGGGCACACACGGCAACACAAAGTTGAAGACACGGGTGGTATAATAAAACGGGTCGACTACAATAATATTGCCAAACTTAGCTAAAATATATCATTTCACCATATACCATCGATATCTTCTTGTCCGCTCAAAAATATCGAATTTGGAATAAATTTAAATCGAATAATTGATCAAATTCCAAACCAAAATGAAAAAGGAGGACACGCAGCAAATGGAATGATTTTCTAGTAGCAGTACGGTTGTAAAATTGTGCATATGCAAAGAGCGCTTGCCTAAAATTGCTTCTCTGCAGAAAATTTTATAATCGGGTAACAGCAATGTTTTATTGTTTTTTATAATGAAAATAATATTTATTACCTATGACGCTCAGCAGAAACATTCCACCTTTTTATATCTGGATTACGGGAGACGCAGCACGGAAACTACGGCGCATGAGCGCACGCGACAGAAGACCCCACCTACACGACCTCAGAGCATGGAGCTCATAAATAGCGCAGAGCGGGCTTTATATAATAATAACAACGGCCATGATTATCCAGCGGATGCGGCCCGTCGGCAACCGTACATGGATCCAGATAAACGCTGCTGTAATGGTAATGCAACGACAGGTTTACCCCTCAGCGCAGTCCGTGGAATACTGAGCAGCTGCCAAGGATGGGAATGACGTAAACCGCTGCCACGCTAAGCCCCTTTCCGTGTCATAGTGTGTCGATGCATTATCGCGCCGTCTAAGCTGAATGAGGCTGCCGTTTATTACTGCTTTTCTCGTTTTATCCCTTTACCTACGGTAAAATGCAAACGGCCATTTCATACAATTTACATCAGAATTTGGTTTAAAACATCTTTGACCTAGATCCCGCAGAAAAAACACAAAGTTCACAGTTCATGAAATAAAGCTTTTAGGCCGCATTGTTTCATTACATCGCCCGAAAGCAAACAAAGCGGAACTATTCCAGCGATCGCCCCGGATTGAAATATCATCGCGCTTTCGTTTTCGAGCCAGCCGTTTCGAAAAGCGTTGGGGGCGCGTCGCGGCGGCAAATTGTTTGGCGCGCAGTGTCTGCGGGACAGCGCTTTACGTCCAGGCCGACGCCCAGACCCCTTCAGCCGTCGCGGGGGCGGCGAAGGGGTTGGATGCGGAGGAAGAGGAGGCGGCAGGCGACTAATCCGCCACAGGCGAAAGCGCTGCGGCGCTGCCACACGCACCACCGCCCCTCGGCCGCCGGCTGCCTCGCGCCGATAAAGACTCGACGCCACCGTAGCGTGTAACGCGCTCGCCCGGCGCTTCAGCGTCTGCCGGTGGCGCCCCCACCCCGCCTAACCCCTTTCCTGTCACTCGCTAGAGAACTGTCGCGTTCGCCCACCCTCTGCCTGCCAGACGCGCGCAGTCACACGCCCAGGTACCTCGCGCCTCCACCGCCTTGCTCTGCGTCACACCACGCGCACCTGCACATGCGCCGGAGCGGGCACGCGCTGCCGTACCGTCGCGCTTTGTGCCCCGATACACTTTGCCCGCGCGCGCGCCCACCCGCTTGTCGGTTGCGCGCTCGCGTGGAGGGCGTAGTCGACGCGCGTTTATCGACGGTGCACCTCGGCTCAGGAAGCGCACGCGCGCGGGAATCGGCAGCAGGTGCTAGGGCGTGGCCTGGGGGTGAACGAGGGCAGGATGTTCACAAACGGCAGAGGAAATATGTGATACAACCGATAGTGGAATGAGAGCGAGGATGTGACAGCACTAGTATAAAGAGGCAGGAAGAAGACTGGAGAGGATGGATTTTGAGTAGGTAAGGGCAGTTGGAAAGAGAAGGGGGTATGAAAGAAGGAAAATACGAGCGATTCATGGAACGAGAAGCACAGATGGAGGACGAAGCGGAGAAGAGCGATGAGAGAAAAAGTCAAAATCTACAGAGCACACCATGCGATCGTGTGGAGATGAAAAGCACGCGAACAACCCTCAGCTGCAGCAATCGCTGTGCTGCGGGTCACGAATTGTCGTTTAGAGTTGTAAGATGGTGGGTCTTGCGCTACATGTTTCGTTAGTACAGGAGGGAGAAGATAATTATCTTCGTGTTCTAGATTAAAATGTGAGGAGCATTTGGTAGGTGAAATTTTTGACGAAAGTCTGAACACAAAATTTGGATAGATTCCGAACTTTCAGTTATTTTCAGGATTGACCCATTTTTTTTTCAATCAGGAACTTTTATCGTGCAGACGCAATTGGGACAATATGCAATCTGTGCTCGAACACTGCAAGAGAATCCCCCCCCCCCCACTCACATCTAACAGAAAACTAAGGTCGACCTCGACGATAATATCTTGAGGGCTACTAGCACCATTTTGTCCAACGTTTCAGTAAAATTAATCAGAATATTAACAGAAAATATATAAATGTTCATGCAGGAAATTCTGTTAAACGGAATAATCAGTTTAAAAAAAACTACGAAATCAGGGCGCGCAGCTTTTGGAGTTTCGCCGACCTGAGTTCAAGTGTATCTGCTGATCTCACTACCCCACACCATCATCCGCATATCGAATTCCATTTTAATTCGCCCGCGCGTCTTAGGTGTCCCAGCGCAGCAATCAAGATTTCTATTCGACACCGCGTTTAATTTAAAGAGACGGGGCGCGCCGTCTACGGGACGGCAGCGAACGTCTCGGCGAAGACGTCGGTGGAGGGAGCGGGGGCACGACTCACTAATGAAATGACGTTTTCGCCGAACCGGGAGAGGCGCGGACGCCTTTTGAACTAGCACTGCGATCAATCTGATGCGCTGAAAACACGCCTGTCCAAGGCGAAATTGAATCTCGCGCCGAAATCACGAGCAGCAGTCGTCGCGAGTGCGTGCGACGATTGGCGTGAAATCCTGATCGAGTACGGGAAGGTCAGTCGCGAATGAAATTGCGATCAGTGAACATGTAGGAGAGTATCATTCGACTCGTGTGGAGAAGGGTATAAACGCCACTGATAAAGTGGAGTTTCGTCCTCCCATTCCAACTCCCCAGTTTATTTACTGAATACAAACCCAGGATGGATGTTTTTTGAACAAACTTTCTCACGAGAGGTCGCCAATTTGCAGTTTTAATTTACGCATTTAGTTACCCTCAGTTAATAATAAATTTTAGGCAAATCCTTTGAACAGAACACAGCCTGTGCATGTGGGCGGATAAAGCTACTCTTAATGGGCATTGCAAAACTGCTTGCCAACGCGTCTAAAAAAACGCGAAACACAAAAACCTAGGCCGGGCACGGGAGGACGTTTCGTGTCCTGTAGCTCTGGCGGTAGCAGCAGAAAGAACAAAAACGGGCCGCAATACACGGGGGGGGGGGGGGATACATTTTTAATCGCGGGTGGACTGGCGGCAGGCGAAGCCACGGAATTTCTGGCCGCGCATAGGGCTTCCGACGCGTCGGGGCAGCCGGCGCGGGCGCTTGATCAAGATTCATGGGCGCCGTGGCGCACGAGCACCACCCTCCGGACGTTTTTCAATCAGTTCCAGTGGGGGAGGGAAGCGGGCGAGCAGAGCAGGTGGGAAGAGAACGCGGGTAGGCGGGCGGGTAGGCAGGCAGGCAGAGGTCGGGCGGGGTCAGGTAAAAATCGAACGCGGCCCGTCAGCTCGAGAGCCCGTCGGACCGCAGCCTCCCCCTCCCGGCCGCTAGCGTTGATGGTGGCAGCGGGTGCCGCGTCAGCGCAACCTGACGCTGGAGAGCGAAACCGCTCGAGAGGGGCACAAGGACGCAACGCTGCAGAGGGGCGCCGGCCGCTGACGCCGAACGCAGCCAGTCGCCGCAAGGCAAGAGGACATCTCATTAATACCCAAAGTTGCTTCATTAACACGCAGGACGCCTCTGTCGTGTCATACACGTGTGCTTGAGAAAAGGAACACGCACTGGAAAAACTTGGCTGACTAAACAAATATAAGCTCACAATATACCCATCTTCTCACAACTGTTCTATACACTTCCTTCACAAGTGGCAGTTCTGTATCATTTGTGGTATTTATTAATACATAGGCAACTCAAACAGCAAGTAACAAAATTTATTATCCCATATACAAGTTTTATTACTCTTTGTATTCAATGCCATATTGCCTTTTGTCGTACCTTCTCAGAAGAAAACATTTATGACATATTACCAATTCTAAGTAAAAAAAAACAAAAAAACTTGCGGTTACAAACGTGAAACGAATTTGCGGCACACAAGCGATTTTTAGTTTGCTTGACCGACTCATTTTACATTAATGAGTCATTGGATAATATTTTCACCGAGAATTTGACCATTAAATGAAATATAAGAAAATCCTTGTATCCTGTGTATCAATATAATGGATTTTGTTAAAGTATACAATTTTAACAAACGCTGCTGAATATTACGCATTACAATTTTACAAATCTAGTGATTACGAGTAAAAAATAAACCAACGAACCGACAGCCATTTTATTTTCCGCCATCCCAGCCTGTGCCTTGCACACAATGCGTTCATACACTCACCTATCCAAAGGGGTACAGGCACACACACCAACATGCAAGGGACGCCTACCTGTAAGACAGAGGAAGCAGTTTCATTAATTTCATGTTTAATTAACAGTATAATACAGGCGACTACGAAATCAATAATGAAAGTAGCCAAAGCGTGTTTTAACATTACACTTCAGGATCTCAGCGCTGACCCCATCACTTTTTTTCATTTTTAATGGGAATCCGAACGCGGCCGCAATTGGAATATCAAAGCGCGAACACAAGTAGCTGATAGCAACATTGAGTAGCGCCATCGACGCCGTATGTTGCGTCTGGCAGGCGGCGGCGACACCAGGGCGATCCAATGCCACGCCACGAGAGTTTGTCCACCAAAGAGACCAAAAATTGACGTCAATATGCTGCTATAGAGAGGAAAACGCGAGCGCCCTGATTTGATGCGACACATGTCAGCCGTAATATCAACTATGCTGGTCGCGCGATTAACTAAAATGGGGTAAAATAAAATTTTGATTTGGTCATTTAACTGCAATGTACGAGGAACTTTGAGCAAGTGACCACAACGGGTTTAGTTTACAATACTGTAAGGCACTGACACAATACCGTATAACGCAGCTATGTGTAATGTACCTTCAAGAACATTGACAATATCCATTAAAAAGATTTGAGTATAAACAAGAAAACGATAACTTTATAACCACGATTGCATGTGAGTAATGCTGTTAGGGATTTTCTAATCACATTCCTTTATAACATCAAAACGTTTATCGAGAATAAGATGCGGCACAGAAACTGAAGTACTTTCAGTGTTGCTCTTTCTGAAATTTCTATTTCGAACTGAATATATAATAAATATACTTATGCATTCTGAATATTACGTGGGTCGGTCATAAGCAAACGAAACGAAACGAACTGTGGCTTTGCTGCTAGCACCATTTCTTTCCTCTATTCATCGTAATTTCAAAACCTTACAATCGCTCAACAAAAAGCACCGATAACTAAAAAGATCAGCACCTCATACTTTTCAATTACAGCCTGCTCCCAATAGCTGACGGACTTCCCTCACTCGGAACTCACCTGCAATAAATTCAAGCATCATCTCCTCCACGGCGTACTCTTGTCGAATCGTTAAATCATCAAGTTTTATGAACTCTCGTGAGATATAATTGGCATGTTCGAAGAACGGGATACGCCATGTCTACAAAGAGAACTCTCTTTCGCAAGCTAATGTAGTACTTCATTTAATTCTCTGCAATATCCTCTCATCCGAGAAGTAGTTCAACTCACTATTTTTCGCATGGTTTACGAAGAGAATTAGAAAGCGCCCGTCGCCTGGACAAGGAACATTAACAATAAATTGAATACGACAGCCAAATCAAACCTTCCGGCAAAAAACAGTTAATATGTCAGTGACTAGTAATACGAATTAAACAGGTTACAGACTTAAGAGAACTAAGAGAAGTCTTCCCTCCCCGGTATTGAACGAAAACAGTTCCGATATAAAAATGTCACTTTTTCTATCAACATTATACTACAAATTCAATTTAGGAGATCAGATTCCAAAATGTTCACTAGTGGTGTTACAACAGCACATACTTTCTTGCGCTTTGTAACTTTTGCAATTTTCGATAATTCGGAGAGTACTTCGAATATGAACCTGCGCAATTTAGAGTTCTCCGAATATTCAAGAAAGATAAAAATCTTAGTTTGTAAAACGTGATTTCACAAAAAAGTCTTAAAAAATTGCAATGACCTCCTTTAAAGATACACACATATGAGAGAGGGGGAGAGAGTATTGTATTTTGCATTATTGTATTTGTAGGAAGTCGCGAAAATTTTTTTAAGTTTACGAAAATTCATTGTCCAACGAAAATCTGGAGACAAAGAAAATACACATTTTTAAGAAAAAATTGAATTGTCATTAAGATTTCATATACTTGTCAAGTAACCCTAAAAAATCACAGTTTCCAATTCACAGGACCGCGACATCTGTCAGATCAATCAGGGAAACAATTTTGGTGAAAATCCTGCCTACGGTTTTGCTGCTGGCATCATTGACAAGCGGACGTTTTGCCGCAAATCTACTTCTCACTATCAAGGACACACAAAGCTTGCATTTCGACTACACATCTTATTAGAGGAAATTATTTACTACATACTATAGGAACAAGAATTATCTGGTAGTTTTTCGGTATCAGGGATCGCCACTACCAATTTCTATGCTGAAAAATCGCTGTTATACTCATTGCGATACTTTCTCAATACTATGTAAGTAGTACGCTGGAAGTGAAGGGGATTGTTAGTTTGCTAACTGCAACAAACGTGCAAAAAGGAAATGTAGCCATGTGTTCGCTCCTAGAAATCGCCTTTGTGTTCATATCGCCGAGAAAATTTTCTTAATGACTATTTTCCGGTACAGTTAGAGGAAACAGTCATATCTGCTTATTTCAGAGAGGAGAGGGAGAAAGAGACTAAAATCGATTTATTCAATTAAAAGAAGTACATACTTTCAGAACGAATAATTAAATTATTTTGTTACAAAAAGGTGAACGTTTTCCAAGACATTTATTAACTTTTGCACAATCAGGTATTCCGGTCTTATTAATACGCCGTTTTCACCTACCCAAAGTGCACTTTCAAAATTTCCTTCATAGATAATTTATCTGCCCCATATTTACTAACTTCTCACACAACTCACGGACGTCTTTCTACTACTTCACAAACCGCAACCTCACAAGCGAACCTGCTGATGCAGACTCCTTATCTTGAGTACAAGAATAAGTTCTCTGCAGAAACATCTACTAAAAGCTCCGCCGCAGGGTGAGAGGGATGGGGGGGGGGGCGAATGCCGGAAAGAAGAAGCCACCATGTCGCCACTCCCTGAGGCGGGCGGGCGACCGAGGTGTTTTCAATCCGCCATGCGCCCGTCGTCTGTGCGCGGCGGGTGGATGGACCGGGGTGCGAGAGCGGCAACGGGGCGAAGCCTGCACCCCGGAGCGTTACCGCCGCTTTTCATCGCAAGAAAAAGCAAGAGGGCGCGACAGGCAATGTGGCGACGGGGACATGCGCGTGCGTCAAGAAACTCCGGGGGCGGCGACGTGTCGTCGTCCTCGCGACTCGACGCCGCTCTATTCACGGAGACTCCGTCGAGGGAGGCGCCAGCGTCCTTTTAATCCTATTACAGGGGTGCCAACAGACGCAGAGCGAAACAGAGGATGGTCGGGTGGCATCGGCGCTAGCGCCGCCGACCGCTCCTACTGCCGCGGCGTAGTGTGGCATGAGAACCGGCCGCGTCCCTCGCCTGCCGCCTGCACTATCAGAGATAAGCCGCGTCAGCTCGCGCGGCACACCGCGATACCGTTCCTGGCTCCCACAAACGGAGCCGACGCGGCGGAGCGTGACTGTGGAGAGTGCGGGACGCGAGAAAGGAGAAGCTGTAACAACGCAGTAAAGACGAAAGGCTGTAGGGCACAAACGTGGACACGTGAAATAAGTAGAAAGACGGACGCTCGTAATCTGGGCGACGGGAATGACAAGCGCAGTGAAAAGTTTCGTGAGCGCAAATGTGAATTTAAAAAAAAACAAAAAACAAAACAAAACAAAAACACCAACGATTAAGCCGTCGGGCTAACTACGACGATTACATACTGATGAGATTTGTTGGAGTGATGCAAAAGAATGGTCATCACATGGGGTGCGAGAACTACAACTTTTAGGGGTTAGTCGTAAGCGGGATCGACTCGCGCGCGTCTCTGCATTTATAGATAGTGTCGGCTGTTAAAACGGCAGTAATGAGTTTTATCACTACCGCCTTTAGAGACGCGAGCTTTAGGGACGGAGTAGAGTCCGCTGAACTTTTTGCCGGTGGGCACATTCGCCAGATGGAGACTGGCAATCGACCGTGTGCCATCGATTCGAAAGACGAACCTCGCGCGGTACGACTCTCAGCGATAAATCCCGGGCGCACTCGTGGGAGGTCGTTTCTCCTGCGACATATCTCCGAGACAGTGGCTGAGGCGGGAAGAGGAAACTGCAGCAGTGGCTCCAGGAAGACGAAAAGAAAGGGCGATGAGAGGAGAGGAGGGCGGCGAAACGCCGAAATATTTATAGGTTCCCAACACGCAGCGCGTGTGTAACACTTAAGAACACACACTGTAAGAAGCGCTGTAATGAGAGTGAAACGCTCATAAAACAGACGACCGTCCTACTAAACATGAGACTTCTCAGCTTCTCAACAACCGTCGCAATTATCTAAGCAGCACATGAGTCTGTTAGTTTTTGGGTTGCCGCCTGTTCATCACGCCGGTCCTCAGCGCGAAGCGAGAAGACAGACTGGTGGCACACGACATTGTGGCTTCGTCATACAACGTCCAGTCCGAAAGGTGTCTAGAAAATCTTTATTGTAAGCAGAAACTGTCTTTCGTATTTAAAAAAAAAATCTATAGATTTTGTCATTTCACTTTACGTATCATCTATTGTTTCGAGAATATTACGAGAACACGCTTATTATGGTGGTTGGAATAAATCGACTACCGAAATTTGACGGGAATTCCTAAGACGTTGGCAAAGCGTAAAAAATTAGATAGGAAAGTCTCAGCTTGAAGGAAAATGTTAAGATATATTCTTTGGAGAAAAATGATTTATAGAAGTACAGATAGGGAGGTATGTGGGTTTCTCGTGGACCGGGAATGAATACTCATACCTATTAGTTACCCCCCTCCAATAAAACACGTTTTGGAGTTACTTAGCGTCAAATTCTTAAGAACAATGAACTAAATTATTACAAAAATATTTTCACACTTTCCAAGAGTAATAACTGAATAGGTTTTGCGTCTTAATTTTGAAAATAATGCAATAGGGACGAATTAGTTATATTTTTGTCCGAATTTCACAAGAATCAAACATGTGGTAGAGGTTTTAAGACGGCATATGCCATTGTGTCGTAAAGGATTTTCGACATTCAATACTCGCAAAATATGCTACTGCTTCTTCTCTCTAGTCGTCAATTATCTGACCTCTTAAGTTCTTATTGAGGGAGAAAAAACAAAATAGCAACTAACTCTGAGTTCAAATATCACAAATCTATTACAAGTTCAATGTCACCTTTTCAATACTTCAGTATTTTTCATAATGCCTGAATCAACCCTTAATTGCTCTCATAATTAGGGTTGATGAAGGTATTAAATAATTTTTAATCTTGGTTGGGAGCGAACATAGCTTTAGGAGTATTAAACCAAATTTTGACAATTATAAATAAACTAATACAACAAATGCTTTTGATGACGTTTAACTCAGAGCTCTTTGAATACTCATTCATGAACACAAAATGTTTTAGAATAAAAAGAGTTTTGGACTATCTTGCTTGATGTAGACACCTGAGGCTTTGGAATTTTTTTTTTCTGCCAGAAGACTACCTAAAAATTTCAAACAACTAAAAATTCTTCTTAGTGTTCTGTGGGCTCATCCCACGTATTTTTGTAGTTGCTCTGGAAGCAAAGTGACATCATTTACATTTATTTTCAGATTGAACAGTTCATTATCAAAATACATTTTATATTTTAGGACGTCGACCACCACTCTGTGTGAAATCTCACGAAAATGTTAGACTGATAGCCAGCAGATGAACACATTTTGCAATCAAAAACTACCTTCAGTATGCTTGATGTGTGGTGACAAGTCAACTACGAGAGATATTTTTCAAATATTTCATTCCTAATAAAACACAGATCAGTCTCAAATGACCAGTATCGACAAGAGTAGCGTCAAAATACATTGCTTGTATTTTTACTACTGCCCCCATAGTTTCTCTTAAACACACACGCACAACCAGCTTTGTCCAGATTAAAAGGCTTATAATTTTTACAACTGAGGAATTTCTATTAAATACTCTCCATTACCAGAATTTAACGAAACTGCCAATATCTCAACATTTTCTTTATTCAATACCCGTCCTAGCATTTGCCCATACCAATGTAGAATTGCACCTCGTAAATATAAATTTTCAAATCTTATTTTTGATCCCCACTTTCTTCGACGAGCTTTCGTCTCTTTGTACATTTATAATAATTATGCTTAACTAAGAAATAATTAATTCGAAAGCCAATATTTTTATCATCCCTTCATCTATTCCAATTCTTTTCACTCTGCTGTATGTACACATTTAAAAATCTTACTTAACTATTTGATCTAAGTAATTCCAAAAGGCGAAGGAAATTATTTTTTAAATATCAAATTAACGCGAATTTTCACAGCAGGTCCACAAAAATTCCGTTTATCGTCCAGTCTGTTCGTTCGTCAAGGAAGATGCAAGTATAAAAATGAAAACCTTCCCCCCCCAAAAAAACCCCTCAATTTATACCCAAGACAATCCGTTCTTCATAGCATAAGTCACTAGATATTTTGATAGAAATTTCATTTTTTTTAACTTCAGGGTTGTCGAGGCAAATCTGTTAACCGGTCAAAAAACTTGATTAATCTATTTGTTACATCAAATTGCAACTTTTTAGAGATACCCATCCAAGAAATTTCCTTAGATATTTCACAACCACCCTAATTTCCATGCGTCATCGATTAGAAACTCATTCTAACACAATCAGGCACAAGACATCATCAAGTATACAAATAGAGCAGCCAATTGTAGGCAATAGAGTAAACAGTGTACTTAAGCGAGACAGAACTCATTACAATGTTAAAAACACGATTTTCCTCCTGTTGGTTGTCAGCGGTGATAAGTTCGGCGGTGGTTGCCTCGTCGCTGGGCAACCCGAGGCGCGAATAGAACCGTCAGCTGCGAGCGTTCTCGCACGCGGAGCTATTAAGGTCCAGGGCTCCCGTGGCGGCGCCAATCGAGCACGTGTCGGTGATTTCGCCCCCCGCGGTGCTGGCAGCAACGGGCGGTCTACGTCGGCGCAGGCGTTGGGAGAGCGGGGTAAGGGCGGCGCGTTTCCAGCCGAGCGCACGAGCGCGCGCCGCGAGTAACCGCCCGGCGCTGATGCGATCCCGGCGCGCATCTTGCCGCCCCTCTCGCACCTCCTAGTTCGCTCGCTTCGTCCTGCCTCACGCCGCGCGCACCGCCCTGACAGCGACGGCGGCGACGCCTCGGCTGCATAATCACATCACCTCTCCATCTCGCCGAGCGACGGAGGGGCGGGGAGGGGAGGGGAGGACCAGCGGCGGCACCAACCCCGCCCTTCCGCCATACAAATTTCCTCTCCGGCACCCCTCGAGGCGCCGCCTCGCCGCAACGCCCTCGACGCTCCCGCCGCCACCGCTTCCGTCGCGGAATGGCTCTTCCCGGCAGCCTCGCGACGCCAGCGCCAGCACGACAAAATGTCGCGCGACAAGGCGCTATCGAACACGACGGCGAAGGGCCAACTTCGTGACAGATTTCACGACCCAGGTGCTCGCCCGCATCACCCTGGCAGGCACCAAAACGGCTCTCCCCCCTACCACAGGCTGCTACAACGGAGTGCTTTCTTGCCCATCGCCTTCTGACGCGTGTATAGTTGGACAATCAAGGGAAAAGTCCCCGCATTTTACACACATCTTGAGCGCGCTTCGACAGACTACCACAATCCTCTAGGGAATAGATACGTTACCTTTATCTTCTCCGAGAGTTTTCTCAGTAAGGTGTATCAAAAGCATTTAAAAGATCATTCAAAAATACTTACGCTTTCTGCTACCGCCAACATGCGCGAAACGAGGAAGCAGAAAAAGACAAGGCTTTTTTATAAACCACCAGTGCGCATAGCAAAAATACACGAGATGATGCAACAAGTTACTCCAATTTAGAGAACTCTTTCCTCTGGGTAGCTTTTCCACGAAATTGATTTAAATCACAACGAATCCGAAATAAAAAAGGAGAAATCACGGGCAGGCAACGAAGGAAAGAAATTCTCTACGAAGAAGGAAACTAAATGCGATAAATCGCGAGCGAAATTTTATCAATCTCGAAGAATAGCGATACATCAAAATATGAGATGCAGCCGGCTGAATTGGTCGTAAACTCAATTCGGCGAAGAATTATTGGCGGGTAAATTCGATTTGGGTGCCGAGGAAGTGCGGAACTTCATGGAATCGTACTGCAATAGCGCCGAAGACCGTGGCGTTTTTTCAGTAACGGCGAAAACTGCAGGATGCAAAAAAGTTATTTGCCTCTATACTGCAAAAGCCTCTTTCACCTGCGTTGTCTTCAATGTGAAATTCCCGTTTTATTTCTATTAAATTGGGCAAACCATGGCACTATGATTATTGATATGAGAATATGCTTTTATTAAGCTTCATAATCACAAAAACCGTAACAGCGAGGTATAAATCATTACTGCGGTCAAAGCGTAAACGTGGGCACGCCTGCTTAATGTTAGTTTCAGCACAACCAAATTTACTTTTAAGACGATCAATAGAGAATGTGAGTATAATAATTTGTAATTTATAATTAGTCCACACAATTTTAGCTAATTAAATACTAGAATTATATATTTGCCTCTGCAGTTAAATAATTGTGGCTGTTGTCTTTGCCATCAATTTTATTTACTAATTAAACAATTTTATATGACAAACATAAGTTGCCACATGGATGTAAAGTCTTGATATCACATTTTCATTCTGCTGGAGAATAGAACACATATTCTGAAGTTTCAAGAAACTTCTCTGAAAATTTTCTACAATCTGATTCCTCTTGGTTTTCCTAAAATACGTCGCAGTGTCAAAGGGGTCACTCGGCATAAATACCATTAAGAAACAGAATTTCGAAATGAGAAAATTAACTATCTGCCATGCAAAAAGTTCATTAAACAATGTTTAGGAACATATATGCAGGTGTAAATGTTCTAGAAAACGTAAGGAATTAACATTTTAAGAAATAAAAGACAGTACATACAATTTCAATCTTCAGTAACTTTACCAGATATTACCGTATTATTAAAAACGCTATGCGTCCAACACAAATACACGGGTAGAAATGAAATATATTTGTGGCTATACAGAGCAGTTTTTCTTCTCCGTTATTCAATCGCTATCGAGGCTGAATCCGCTTACCGACCTGGACGCCGATCTGTCGGAGCACACGAAGAACAAAATCCGCGAAGTCCTCTAATTTGGATTTAAACAAGAATTCGAAACGACTTTTCAAGAAGCAGTTTCATCAGGAAGGATTAAATTGAGGCGGGAGAGAATTCGTTCCAGGATACCGCGCTCTTTCGAATGGCTCCTTTATTGCGTTTTGGCCGTACCGACAGTTTTGTTGCTAATTTCCCTGCCGCGTGTATGCATTATTAATACCGGAATTCCGAACTTCCTTTGATGATTTAATTTGAATTCAGAAGATGCAACTGTAGACTGAATATGAATTATATTATAATCCTTGGAAGAAGAATTTCCGTCAGGGTTTTTGTATTTTCAATTTTTCATCCAGCAACTTCAACATAAATGTTTTAATATTCTATAACAATCAGGGTTTAAAGAGCCTTTTTTTGCACGACCACACAAGACAAGATTTTAAAGAAAATTATCATTAAATAAATTAGAAATTGAGTTGTGATAACTAATTATAAAATTTATAAAAGTTTTCATTAGAAATACTTTTGTAAATTTTAAATACGTAGAAACGCTATTAAAACTTTTTTTGTGGCGAGAGAGGAGGATGCCAATGAATCTGGTTTCAATTAATGACACGAAATGGTGTAGCTATATGTTAAATCAAAATAGAATAAATTAACAATGCACTCCCCGCCGTGGATATCTGATGTATCTGCTGAATAGTTGTTTTATGAAGCTTTAATGCAGAACTTCATAAAACAGCTGTAAAAGGATACCATCCCTTGCAAGGCGTTTACCGAACGGTGAAATAGCTCTACCGGACAACCCATGCCACCACATGCAGGAAAACGCAACCCATATGGGCAGCTCAACAGATACACTCGCCTCTCGGAACACGGGGCGAATTACGGGTGCGCGCCCAGGGCGGCGAGGGCTAAAAGGAGGCGCGGACGGGCAACGACGTCCCTCAGGCTGCTCGGGAGGCCTCTTCATGGCGTGGCGCAGGGGCCGCGGGGAGAGCGGGTGTCGCGCCTGGAGTGGTCGGCGGTCGTGCGCGCATCCATCACGCTATTCCGAGCGAAGAGGGAGCGAGCGCAGGGGGCCCCGCCAGTTTTTCTGCCGGCAGGTAACGGGCCACGGCAAGAGGAATACGCATCTGTATTTATTCCCGGGCACAAGGCGCGGAGGCAGCGCCAGGCGCCTTTGTCTGCATCGCGCGCCGCGCCGGCCGTGCCAGGAATGCGCCCGCGGCGCCAATCGCGCCGCCCCGTAGGTACGGGTCGCGCGTGCGAGCCCCGTTTACAATTCTAGGATCGGGTCGCCGCCCAGGGGAGAATGTGACCGACGATGCCGTTGTGATTGGAATCTCTAACGACTTTCGGAACGTCCGAACTCATGAACTGGAGGCATTAGCTCAGATCTGGTAATTTACCTTAATTAGGTTTTCGGACGTATGTTTCTTACTACACATGTACCATTACTGTAGACATAAGTAACCGGCAAATTAAATCGTTATTTCGATATTAAGTTAAGACTAAAATTGCCACTCGCTGTTTTAAAATGACTTCTGCCAATTCTTGATTACTCTTTTTGATTGGTGACAATGAAAACTTTCCGATAAAAAAGGCAATGCCTCCTAAATAGATATTTTATTACATTGAAAATCGAAGTTGCTAAAAGCAGCCGTCTCAACTCCAGTGGGTTCTAGCGTTTCACTAGGTTCTAGGTCCCAACTCCTATTAACCCACCATTCCCGCAAAAAACAGACCCGGGGAAAAATATTCCTCCGGTAAACAAACACAAACACACAGCTTCATCCCGAAGTCGGTCGTCAGAGCGTGGCGTGGGTGTGCACTGGCGCGGACCTTGAACTTGACCCGCCCGTCGCGGAGCCGAAACGGCGCAGAATGCGGGTGGGGGTGAACGTGGGGACGTAGGCGAGCAGGGCGCTGGAGAGGACGGCCCACGGGCGCTTCCTGCAACTTTTCGCAATGGGAACAAGCCAAAGTGATCGCGTACACGATCGGTTTCAAGGGAGACGAGAACTGGATTCCTGCACGGCTCTTGTGGGGGTGGAGAAGTCACAGCAACAATACTTCTCCGAAAAGACCAGCTAAATAATGTTGTATCTTTTGACAAATCGAAGGTACTGGAAATATCAAAGCCTCTCATTTATATGTAGCATAAGGTTACATGTAGTCAGCCAGGCGCCCGTGGGCCGCCCTCTTCAGCGCCCCGCTCGCCTACGTCCCCCTCCCCCCGCATTCTGCGCCCTTTACGCTGAGAAGCATACCAAATTGTCCATTCGAAATTTCCTCAAATGGATAGTGTGTGTGTTTCGGGTTAAATAAAAATTACACTGAAGCTAGGCCCCGGACTTTAGTAAGATTACAACAAACTTTCGCGTCTCAAATTTTCTACAGCTTTCCTCGACTACCTATCGCACCACACGTTCACAAACTCCATTACGAGAACAATTAAACGGAAAATCTGGTGATTCAACCTTTTCTGTAATACTGGCAGAAAACTACCTAGGTAAATACGTGAAAGATTTACAGTAAGACTTAACCAAACAATCCTTTAAAAAGCAATATTAGATGGGTCAATATTAGACTGTAGATCTCTAAAAACATGACTTACGGCGTCGTAATGAGTATTCTCTGCGTAATGGACCTTTATAAAAGGGACAATAATTAACAGAAAAATTTTTGTCCAAACTCGTCCGAATTGTGTCGAGCTATTAACATTTATCCGCAACAGTGACCACTTGTCTGAATAACATTTCTCGCATCCTATTCATTGATTCAACACCGTCAACCCTCAAAACGAAGCTGCAACAGCTGTCAACACTGATGGAGTCACAAACTTCTCAAACGACAGTTCCAACGTAAGATGGAAGACAGCGTCGGCAGCCAAGCGGAGCGAGGTCCTTGCGGGAGGTCAGGGAGCACAGCGCGCACACGAGCGCCTCCGGAGGGGGAGGAGGCGGCCGACGGCGGCGGGCCAGAACCACGTCACGCGCGTCGCCGCGCGGAGCGTCGGCGGCCGTGATGATTTGTGAAAATCCTGTAAATAACGCCGCTATTGATAGGCGTGGCCGAGAGCCATGCGTGCTCGGAGGCCGATGGCCCATGTCACACACGCAGGCGGCCGCTACTGCACGGCGACGCACTCGATGACGCACGCATATAGATGTATGCAGCTCGTGATGCTCGTTCTTCGGAAAGAAAATGGAGAACACTGATAAGTATTGGAAACCACGAAGCTTTCTAAAGAGTCGACAATACAGCAATAACTTCCGAACTCACAAATCAGGAATATTCGACATAAAACTGCAAGATGAGATATCTCTATAGACCTTTGTAGCTGCAGAAATATGGATTGAAAATATCACTAATTTCATATTCTAGCAATGAATATGAAAGAAAACTCATACAGATTATGAACACGTCATTCCCATTTTCAAATGCTATTTTTGTTCTTCTGCAGCAGGAATTAGGAACTAAAAAAAATATGCAAGAACCTCATATTTTCACTATAAATCTGGCTGTCAAAAGATTGAAACTGCTGAAATTTTCTGGCACATTAAGACCCTTGTTCGATATAGAAAATAAGCCAAAATAATTTCTACACATCATATGCAACATTCATTTCACTTGGTTCGCAAATCTTCGGCATTCCACGTATTTGGACTCACAGCAATCATAATTTTACATAAACCGCAACGTGACGAGTGTTCACAATTCTTTGGCGGTAGCATTTTCATACAAATGACTACAACCCTCCTACATCTCAATGCGAAGACATTCGAACGGTCGTAAAATTCCGCCGAAGCAATCCTCTCGCAACGGAGACTTTAGGGCGTCTTCGTCAGCGTGGCCGGTTGGCGGGGGGCTAAAAAGGCGAAATTTGGCAGCCGCTCACGTCCTGGAGCGCAGAATTTGACTGGAAGAGAGCCGCCGCGGAGGTCGCTGCCACCCGCCACGCGCCGGCCACACCGCCACACGGGCGCCGAGGCGGGCACTGCCCCTCACCGCCCCGCGACGCGACGCGGCACGGCGATATTTCACCGGCGCTTCGAGACAACCTATTCTTAGCTCCGGCAGGTGTCCAGAGACAGGCGCGGGGCAGTACGGTGCGGAAAAGCGAGGGGACACTCGAGGGAGAGAGGGAGGGAGGGAGGGAGGGAGGGAGGGAAGGAGAGACTCGCGGAGCAGACAGTGCACGGGGTGACGAGGACTGTCCCGAGGACCCAGCAACCCTGAACTTCATCGGCGACCCGGAGCGCACTCAGCAGTGACGCAGAAAGTGGAGCTTTCTGCTGAAGTGTGGATGGCAAGTCAATTAAACTTACAGTTTTACATTTCAGTTGTCAGTACTTACATACTCGTATTGGGTTCCTTTTAGGTTTTTCGCCGCTGTTTTAACGTATGGTTCAACAAAATTTAAGAATTCCAGTAATACGTCAATCTTTGCATCCAGCACCAAATGTATATTCCCACTTGAAAACATTCTTTGAACACCTTTGTGAAATCGATAAAATGTAACCTGTCAAATAACTTTTATCGTTTAGACCTCAGAATTATTTCTAAGAAAATACAGCGAAAGTGGTTTATTTTTTGTAGAATGCACATGCAATTCTGGCAATAATGTTCAGTTATAATCTTATCCGCTTTCATCGATCGGCAACAAACCCAGAACAAGCAGCGAGGAACAACACCCACCGCTGGACCAATAAACTGACTTAAAATGAAATCCCTCACACAAAGCTCGAAAAGACCCCACGATCAGAAATTCCCACTCCCAGGCTACAATCGAACCGCGAAGTTTGTAAAACGTGTTCCAGCCAGAAGTTACTATGCAAACGGACGCAGATCCCTAGGGCGGCATTTGCGACGGGAGGGGGAGGGGAGGGGGGTCAATCGACTGGAGGCGCCAAAGAGCAGAGAGGACTCGAATCTCCCGAGCCGTTCTCTTCGGAAGCCCCTGGAAATTCCCTCGCGCCGCCGCCTGAGGGAAGCGCCGATGAATATGTAACGGGCGCCTGGTATCGAAAAAGCAATAGAAATTACGGGAGCAGGCAAACAGCCGCAAGGACGACGTTCGTCGGCGCCCGCCATTCTCTATGGAGGAGTTCTACAAGAAGGTGTAGGCGGACGCCAGGACATCGAGGATGCACTGACCGACAGCACCGTTTCGCCGATGTTTTATACAACGCGAAACCGGATTAGAGCTGCCCCATAAAGGGGAATTGACGCATACAACCGGCGCCAAGCACACACTGCGCGGTGCGCGGCCACGGAACAAGTTACTTTGCATAGGATATGGACCGTCACGCCCTCCCGCGCACCGCATGAGCGGCCTCTTCAGGGAGGACTGGCAAAAATGGACCCAGCTTTTGGTAGTGGCGACGAGAGTGACGGAGAGCAACGGGAATACGGGCTACCGATGTGTGGTGAAGATAGTGGCAGATGAGAATTGGAAAATTGGGGGATGTACGATGAGATGATAATGGCGAGTGATATGGTTACGTGGCAAAGGAGATTGCCACATGAGATAATTGGTTGTAATGACGCAAGCGAGTGACAGTGGAAAAATAATATGGTATGTAGTGGGTATGGTGGCAGTGGCGCTGGCGTTGGCGACGTTGACAGCCAGGCGTTGGCGACAGCAGTCTATTGCTCTTCGCTCTCGCTTTTTACACGAATGAGCGCTACTCTTGAAAATACTCTTTCTCGTACTGCGACGCGTCTCAAAATATTTACACGGAGCACAGCGCTCACAATGGCTGCGGCCCGAGTGCGCGTGAAGAGGGATATAAAACCTGGCACTACGAAACAATGGCGCCTTTAATTCTTACTGCGCAATAAAACTCAAATAAGACTATCTTCAATCTTGAGATTACGGTATGCATTACCGAGAGAAACAAGAACGGTGGAAAATCCTATTAATGCCCGCCGCCGCTTCTCGCGGTGCTTCCCGACGGACGGAAGGCAAAGAAAAGCGAAGGAAATACCACACGCGGCACCGACGGCGAGCCAACGCGAAAAATTAACACAGCGCCGGCGGCTTGAAAGGGAATTTTCGAAAAAGCAGCTGCGCGTAGAACTTCGTTACGTCGCGCCGCTTCCGTCTGTGAAGTGCGCTTGCTAAATTAATTTGCCATTAGGGAGGCAGGCGGCGCGGCGGGGGAGGCGCAGCTCGATTCTCGGCGCGAGACGAGACGAGTCGCGACGCCCCGTAACGTCTCGCCTAACGGACCGGAACGAACTAACCGGTTAAACGCGCAGTTGTCTTCGAGGGAGAGCGAGGTGGAGGTTCAGGCCGGCGGCGTGGGCGCCGGGACGTCGGGACGCTGCCGCCGCCGCGCCGGGTGGACACAGCTGGTGATCGGCGACGTCCGGCCCGGCTCAGGCACACATGTCGCCGCTCTGTTCGCGTTGAAAAGCGATACTACTCAGTCCTGTCGCCGCACTCCGGGATGAAACACACTAGTCTCCCGCTCATTGCTTAACCAACTTGTAACAAGTGGCAAGCGAAAAACAATTAACAGATATCTGATATTGTTAAACTGAAGGGAAAGGCAGACAAATAGGAACGTTTGCTAACGTACATTAAAGTACAATTATTTAACATCACCAAAACGCTAAATGGGGAAACTAAAAGCTAAAGAAGTCACTAAGCTTCTGAGAACGTAAAAACTACATAGTAAATAAGTAAAAGCGAAAAACAAACGCGAGCGTCGGTGAAGTGAAGCATTCCAAGCGGAAGCGTGATAGCGGTCCGATATACAGGAGGCGGCAGCAGTAGCAGCAGCAACAGCGATCAGCCGGCAAGCGGGAAACTTCACAGCCACTACTCAAAAGCTCGCTTCCAGATGCACGCGCAGCACACTCCAACTTCACTAACATCCACTTACCTACCCATTACAACACCACATCACCATCACATCACATCACGTAAAAACACAGCAACAAAAACCTGTGTACTTAAAAAAATAAACACTTGCCATTAACTGTTGCAGACTGTCGGAGATGCTCGGTGAAAAAACCGAACACAAAAAATATGCGAGCGCGTTCCGTCTCGTCGCCTTTGGAATGGTTCGTAAGAGAGCGGCTGTGCGCGCGCAGCGAGCTTAGGGCACACCACGGAGCACAGAGCACAGTTCACCGGGCACACACGAGCGACGACTGGCGACCGAAGGCGGGAACGACGGGAGGCGACAGCGGGCGGCGATGACGCCTGCGGGCAACGGTGGGGGCGCCGCCGGAGGTAAATGGCAACACGAGCGGCGCAGATTAAAAAGTCGGCGGGCCGACGGAGCAAGCGCGGCGGCGATGGCGGCGACGCAAGCGACGGGGGCGCTATAAATAAACAGTGCGAGCGAGGTGCGCCGAGGTGCGGAGACGATCGTGCAAGCGCGGTGGCGTCGGCGTCCTCGGCGGTCGTCTAGCAAGAGCGTCGCCCGCCGAATAATTAACAGGTCTGTTCCTATAAAAATACGGGGGTCGTCGCGGGGAGGACAAAAAAGAGTCGGGGACGGCGCTCTGGAGAAGGCGACGCGACGGCAGTGGTTCAGGAGAGCGTGCGAGAGAGAGCAGCGACGGAGGGAAGGGCGAGGACGACGGCGTGCGTCTGCGTCGGCTGGGAGAGAGGGCGGGTGAGACGGTGGCTAGTGCTAAGAGGGCGAACCGCCTGCGGACCGCGCCGGCCGAGAACTGAACTCGCGGGCGAGCGGGTGGCTGCGAGAGCGGGGTCGGGAACAGGGTCGGGCGCGGAAGCGCGAGCGGTAAAAGCAGGCAAAGGAGGGGGCTCGGCGGGGTGGTCGGAAAACGGGAGGGACCGGGGCGCGCAGAGCGAGAGCGAGCCTGGCGAAGGGGTGGGAGCCGAGAGGGGGAGGTCGCGGAGGGAGAGGAGAGGAGAGCTCGGGTCGGAGAGACGCCGACGGCGGTGGCAGGCGCTCCCGCTCGCTCTGGATCAATGGCCGCCGTTGCTGCCGTCGGAGCATGCGACCAACCGCTCGGCGCGCGCGCACGCTGCACCCCGACGCCGCGGGCAGACGCTGCTGCTCGCTCGCTCGCTCGTATCAGGCGAACTCTATGTACGTACGTGTAACACCCTCTCCTGAGGCGTACAGGTACTGGCTGCTACGTTGATTCCTACCCGTACGTTCGACAATTTTCTCAACTTTGCCTTCTGCGGAAAGCATAATTCAAGGAATGTGGTATGATGTAGGAATGTTTGCATATCGAGTTTCAGAAGATATACTAATTATAAATAAAACATATTTCATGGAAAATTGTTTCGTTAAAAAGGACAATCAATCAGCCGACACTAAAAAACCGAAACATCTGCTGGATGTTTTCGACAAATTTGGAAACTCACAAACATTAAATTAACAATCTTAAATAACTAGTGGATTGTAACTACAGAAGTTGCTCTTAAGAGAACTCTTCAAAGATTTCTGTAGCGACGAGAGACGTACAAAAAACGCCATAAAAAAATAAGAACTACCAGACCGTTGTATAGTTATTGGTAATGTGAATAATATTGACGCCGTAAGGCGGTTTATTCTAAGTATGAAACATTACTATGACATCATAAGTGTTCTGCTGCACACGAAATGCTTTTTCTGCTAGTTTCTATTCCCTTCATATCTTCACGAACAGAGCGTAATGTAACAAGAGTAATGAGAACAGAAAGAAAATTTAGAGGCGCTTGTGTAAAGGACAAAGGCAGATGTCTCTTTTATGAATATTTTTTTAGTAATTTGAGAAAATTCCCAATTGATCATCTCCGTGTAACATCAGCATTTGATTGTTTTGAAAATAAACATCTATAGATGTTAGAACACGTCTTCTATTTCATATTGTAATTTGGATAACACAATTGAAGACAAATTTCAAACATTGTTGATATGCTCTAAATAGACAATAAAAGAACAGATAATGAATTGTGAATGAATATCGGAAGGGCTCTTGAGAGGTACGTACAGTGCAAACTCTGGTAACGTTTCTCAAATCCTTCCCTCGACTTTCAAGTCCAGTAATTCGAACCTCGATAAGCTGAAATGTTTAATAACATTTTCCTTTCTCCAGATATATTGAAGGCAGGTTAACAGGGCTTGGCCATAAGGAAAAACCAACTACGAGCTGGTTGTTTGCCGACGTTTCGGAAAATTTATTTCCATCTTCAGGGCTTTCAACAACATGAAAACATAATTAATATACGTGCTGCATGCTCCTCCATCTCAGGCTCCTCACAGGGAGTTAGGGACACACAATGCTCCTCACCACACCAACACACACCATGATGAATATGATACTAGTAGTTCTACTACTGAATATTATACTAGTAGAACTACTAGTATGATATTCATCATGGTGTGTGTTGCTGTGGTGAGGAGCATTGTGTCCCTCACTCCCTGTGAGGTGCCTGAGATGGAGGAGCATGCAGCACATATATTAATTATGTTATCATGTTGTGGTTGAAAGTCCTGAAGATGGAAATAAATTTTCCGAAACGTCGGCAAACAACCAGCTTGTAGTTCGTTTTCACTTATGACCAATCCCCGTTAACCTGTCTTCAATACTTCAATTGGTTAAGAATTCATATCTTTCTTCTTTTGAAAGACAAAACACAGCGAGCTCTAAAGGTAACAGTGAGATTTAATTAAGGAAGTTGACTGGACCTGTAGCGTCACCTCGGACTTCCGGTTCGAGCTTAGAAAGCGTCGAAACCGGAAATGTTGCCCACGGTACGGTAAATGCGTAGAATTTAGTGTTCCTGGAGTCTTGCAGTTAGAAACCCAGTTCCAAATTGTATTTTACTGCACAAATGTTTGGTTGTTCCAACTATATTTAGAACTCTATAAAAAAAAATTATTGCGAAATGACATACGTGGAATTAATCGAATTGGCATTCGGGGTGGATTTTCCATTTCATTTTATGATATGCTAAACTTGTTAATTCAGTGAGGACTTTTATGTTTTATCCTGAACGAGAAACGTCCCAGAACATTAACAATAAGTAGCCGGAATGAAAATGAGGGCATCTGCGTCGACAAAATGTATTCATTCACACATGCGTAAACCACTTCATTGCAACTTCACAGAGCCATTCTGCAGTCTCTACACATCCTTCGTTGCACGAGACTGCTCTCCGACTTTCCTGAATTTCCTCCACCCACGCATCACAGACTCGTAAGCAAATTCGCCGGTAGAGAGAGGCCCCCCATTTCGTCAAATTCGCTTCCATTTGGCATATGTTCGCAATTTCCAGAACACCCAGCTGCATTTCCAAGTAAATCGAAGCGTCTCCGAGTCCGCCTCCGCAGACGCGCGCGCGGGGCGGGAGCGAGGGCGGGGGCAAGGCATGGGTATCGGCGGTGAGGGTGAGAGAGGGACGGTAACGGGAGCGGGGGGTGAAGGCAGCGGCAGGGCGCTTGGGAGACTGCCTATCGACCGGCGCGTGGGCTGTCGAGCGGGCCGTGGGCCGAGGCCCGAGAGAGAAGGGCCGAGCGCTGTGCCACGCTCCGCCGCGCCGGGCGGTCGCCGGACGCCCGTTCTGCCAGCTAATGGCCGCACCACCACTTCAGTATCGTCGCTGTCGTCGCCCTTGTCCCCTCAGATGGGCGGGCGGCCAGGGCAGGCGGGCGAGCAAATAACGCAAGAATCGCGCACCCTTGATGTATATGCGGTCAAGGATGCACTCACGAGCACATACTAAATGGAAGCACCGAGTTTACAAGACGGGCTTGCTATGCTTCAGAAAGTTTAAGCATTTTTTTCCACTCACGTAGAAGGAATAACTACGATGAATGGCATTTATCATCCTGACACCAATCAGTATTGGTTAGAAAGTTCAGATCAGAAGTATTCAACGAAGTGAGGATAAAAACATCTTACAGTTCCACCCGATAAAATCTGGTATTTTGAACTGCCTACTTAACGATAGTCATTATGATTTGCATTTGGAACGTACTTAGAAGTTGCTGTTGAAAGAAGGGGAGAGCTTTTTTTTAAGTCAAAACATACATTTCCGCAATATTTTTACCTTACGGAACTGATGAAATATTTTTCAATTATTTCCTTTCAAATCGAAACGACTCTAAAAACACAAACAAGGCAACAACAAGGGCAGAGATACCACATTTCATCTTTCCACTTCTAGCGTAACTCGCAGATATGGTTTCACCCTATAGGCCCTACTATGATTTCAGCTATAGTTACAGCCTACTTATGATTACCTCCAAATTTTCTCTTCTCTTGCCTCTAGGGAAATGAAATCCACTCAAAAATCCATCGAAAACCAACTTACATTTTAAGCCTCACATTTAGCGCACCTCCACAGAATGTACTGCAAAAATTCCCTAGTTTCAGATATTAAAAAAAAACCCTCTGAGGTTGTCAAAAGTACTGTGGGAAATATAGCTTTCCACAAAGATCCACTTATCTTATGCATCCCAGAAAATCTACACGTTTTCATCGAACTTCACGATCCGCATTTATTTTATATCTGCGTTTTACTGATTTTGTGGAACTGTGATATATCAAGCCACACATGTGCATGTGTGGCCGCAAAAGTATTTTCAAAACTTAAACGTGACCAAGACGGAAGGATTAATTTACGTGAGTTAGCATTTTACACCTGGAGCTGCCATTTTACACCTGGTGCCGCTAAACGATTTATTCAAATCAGCCGGTAATAAAACGCGTGCGCGCTGTTCAACTTTGCGCGTTTCTGCAGAAATCGTTATTTCTAATTTGCGTAAGTACAGAAAAAGTTAAAACTAAAATTTTACTCCCAAACGAGAAATCTCGTCCCGCACTTTGCAAAACAGTCTTTCAGAAAACTAATTTCCCATTCTCCTCGCACGCACTCGGGCGCTCAGGAGACGCAGAAATTCTGAGCTGTACTCTGTTCTCCAATATTTCCTCCGACATGAAGAAAGTCGTACCTGTACTTTAGGTTCAAAACTGCCTTTTATGTGTCAACGAACAAATGTGATTTGTTCACCTTGGATGCGTCGTACCGTTTCACTACAGAAGTAAAACAGACGACGCGACTTCAAACGCCACTAACGACTTTATCGACTCTTGCCTGCGCGAAGGCGTGTCCCGCATCTTCCCTCAGCGTCACGGAATGCGACGCCGTCCCTCCTTCCGCCACCGTCCCACGCCGCAGTCCCGAATTTAAAGCATATTTGTAAAATTCCATTCCACAAACTCCAGACGCGAAAGCCGCTTATAGGGATAAAGACCTCGTGCTGGCCCTGCCGCCTGCGCTTCTGCCGCGGCGCCGCTGCTCCTTCCTCCTCCACCTTTGCATATTCAAGGATCGAAAATGAGATTTCGAGAACGCCACTCCCAGCCGCGAAATGAGAAAGAGTATAGAATAAAATTCAAATAGCGCAACGAGATCTCGCGCTCGCTAGGAAGGAGCCCGGTGCGAGGGGTTCTTAGAGCGCGCGGAGGTCGCGGGAAAGGAAGTGGCCGGCTCCTGCCGCGCCGCGCCTCTCGTAACTTTTAGAAACAGAAGCCTTTGTATGTAGTACGGAAACTGCCGAACGGTGACAAAAAGGGAAAAAATTAACTTTTATTTATTACGGCACTACTGTTCCTTCCTCTTCTTTCTCGACCCGTCCGCAGAATCTCCGCGCACGTGTCATCTTACTGCCACACTGGGGCCGTGAAGACGCTTCATTAGATCATGTTAATTTACTACTGCTGACCGAGAGCAGTCTGCTCTGAAGTTGGCCATTTACTTCCAAACAAACATAAGAACCTAAAACAGTACGACCATCGAAGATGTTCAATATCAATATCCTAAGTTCCATGGACTCTGGATATATGGAAAATTTTAACTGCAAGAATTTTCAGCAAATATAATAAATTGTCACAGCAACAAGAAAGCATTCACTTTGATTAAACATAACGAGGAACATGAACTAACGAAGTAGATTGAGTGAAGTAAAACATTTGTTCAGTCGTCGCCTTCCCTTTGAAGAGTAATGACTGAAAGAAAAGAATATTCTGTACAATTAAAAAATGGCAAATGGTAGGACTGTCGGAACAGGAATTCGATAAACAAACTTATTTAATTTGTTCTTGCCTCTAAGTCTGTGGAATTATTCGATTTCACACTTGACATTCATATACCAGTCGTTTAAGGGGCTATCACCTATACACAGATTAAGAACAAAGTACCTTGACGAAATGAGCCCGAGAAGCGCCGTTAGTCTATAGGCGACACAAACAGACACTGGATTCGAAATAGACACAACCAGGAGAATTATGCCCAGCGGAATTCTATTTTAAAAGTCTACACGGCACGCGTAACCCCACCTCTGGAAGAACCTCGGTCGGCGAAAAGAAGAGCGCCGCGGACCCAAAAAGAAGGCAAAATGAAATACACGAATCCGGCTCACCCCCGGAGAACAGTGTCAATTTAGATCTGCGTATAACAAAGTGACCAATGAACTGCGGGCCGAGCGAAGCGCGCTGCTCGTTTGAAGAGGCGCCGTGCAGCGGAGGGCGGCGCAGGCCGCAGAAGATGCCGGACACGAGACACGCTCAATTATAATGTTCCACTTTATTAGGCGCGGAGCGGGGCGGGAGAACGAGGGCGGCAGTTGGCCGTGCTCCCCGCGGCAACGAGAACGGCGGCGCGACAAGAGAGAGAGAGGAGCGAGCGGGGTGCCGGGTTGTTGTGTCCGCCCTAACAACGTCTGCTAACAGAGGGAGAAGCGCGCGCGCAGGTGCTTGTTTACTTTTGTAGTTTATGTGGGGGAGGGGGGGGGGCAAATGGCCGACAGTAACAGTAATTGTGCTAGCCTGACGCCGCAGTCGCCCTGTTCCTCAAAGACGCAGCATGCGAGCGGCTGCGGGACGCTGGGTGACGGCGACAGCCAAGGCCACGACGATGCGAAGGCCGATTTCTGCTGGTCTCGAGAGCATGCCAGCAACAGAAATTTCATTGGCTGGAGAACACGGACGAAATTGCTCCGCGGCGGACGAGCGTCCGGGTTGCCGAAACTGCGACGGGGCGGTGTGGCAGAGACCCCGCAGAGAGGGAAGATTGGCAGATCCTTTGCTCGAGTCGGAGGAAGAGAAGGATGATGAACCAGGCCAGAAGAGCCTAGTCGGTGGTACGGCGGCTCGGGCGCGTACTCGAGGTCTGACTACAGTTAAAAACTTCCCGCGTTAACTTTCATTCCCTAAAGCACATCCCCCAAATACCTCTTTTCCATTGCACCAATCCCCGTCCACACCCGCGATAGGACGTTCGTTCAACTCAAACCCTGGAAAAGTTACCGTGGAAAGCGCAGTATTGAATGGCCCTGCAACAAAAATCGTACACTGAGATCTTTCGTGTTCGCCATTAAAGGGCCTATAACACTATACTACTCAGCCAAATACCAAAGCCACAGGTTCGCAATTCAAATCCCAGCGCGGGTTCGCCACCGTCGCTCGAGCTATTTTTCGTACGAGTGTCGTTCGCTTGCGTGTCCAAACTCTAACGGCCTGCCGGGGCTCGCCTTAATTGAATTTCCCGGCAGTGGAGGAAAAGAACGAAGTCCCGCTGGGGCGAAAGGAAGGGCGGCAGACCAACAACACTAGCGGTAGCAGCTGGACGGCTACGCGATCGGAATTATGATCGCGACTGCAAGGGGAATAGGGCGGGCAGCCGGAGGGTTGAGCTAAGAGAGGACGTATAGGGCAGTGGGGAAATAGGTGAATGAATTCAAGGTTTTCTGTTCAACAATCCAGAGCATAATGGGGGGGGGGGGTCTTAAAATGTGTCATTCCACGATGTCAAGATGTAATCAAAAGAACAGGCAATTAAAACCAGGAGACTTTAAAAGTGAATCAACTTGAATCAAAAGTTGTTTCTACATCAAAACTATCCATCAAAAAATCTACATCAAAACAAAACCAGAATATGAAATTAATTCTCCAAATAAACTAAAAGCCGCATAAGAAAGCTAAGAATGCAATGTCCCGGCCCGCTCTTTGGCTTAAAAACGAAGCAAACCCACGATCAGTAAAAGTAAATGAAAGAACCCGCACGGGGAAGCAAGGTTTCATTAGTTAAAGGGAAGTTTGAGAATTTGGGTGAGAGAAGAGCACGCCATAAAATGTTTGCAATGAGCGGAGGGACAAGACGATCCGGGATGGGGCGTGGCGTGATGTGGTGACGTGATGTTGCAGCGAGAGTTCGACGCAGGGAGCGCCCGCCAGTCGTGACCTGCGAAGGATTTCTCTGGCAGCTCCACGTGCCGCCCGACCATTAGAGCGCGACACGCGGAGCGTCACAGCGCAGCATGAGACAGAGGCGGCAGCGCATCGCAGGTGAAGGGCGTGGAGTACGCGTGGCATAGCGCGCAAGGCCAGAGCGCAGGTCAGCGAAAGGGCAAAGGTCACGGTGGACGGACGCCCGCCCGCAGGCCAAACAGGCGAGCGGGGCCGCGCGGAAGAGGGCAGGACCAGGTCGCTCGAGACGGGGAGCGCGACTCCACACAGAAACAAGAGCCATGGCTCTAATGATGGCGGGTGACCAAAGGAACATTGCCATGCCAGTGGATTTTGCCTTCCTTGACACACTATTCCTTTTCCACATGGAACGCAATATTTGCTTAACAATTTACATATTAAACAAATCTTTATTAACATTAAAAATACTTAAAAAAATTAGTAATCAAATGTGACAATTCACGCACCATGCATTTGTACATAAATAACCAAATACGAACCATTATCAAATACCTATACACATGGATTTACTAATAAACCTTCATTAATAGGGAGAAGATTTTTTATGCTCAAAGTCTTCAAATATGCTTTTAAAAATATGCATTTATGACGTAAAAAATCTTAAACATGCCCTTTAATATGCAATTAAAATTTACAATATTTCATTTCCTCCATAAACCTTTCTTAATAAAATTCAGAAGAAGCATGCTTGAAATGAAAAAATATATTTTTTAACAAACACAATATAATCTACCCTTCTTTGCCACAAAAATCATCGAAGAAAATAACCATTGTAGAAATCACGACCGTTAATAAGTAGTAGGAAAATCACGGGATCGGTCAATTAATGGATTACACTAGTTTGCCAACGTTTCGGAATATTTTATTCCATCATCAGGGCTTACTAATAGATATAATGGTCAACCATAATGTTTCTCCACAGCACAACTCCAATACAGAGTTGCTGAAGCACCCACGTCCATAGCAGGTCCGACCATGGCCACGGCCCGAAAGAAACTTTCTTTCGGGCCGTGGCCATGGTCGGACCTGCTATGGACGTGGGTGCTTCAGCAACTCTGTATTGGAGTTGTGCTGTGGAGAAACATTATGGTTGACCATTTTATCTATTAGTAAGCCCTGATGATGGAATAAAATATTCCGAAACGTTGGCAAACTAGTGTAATCCATTAATTGACCGATCCCGTGATTTTCCTACTACTATCGAAGAAAATATTTACCTAAGCGAAATACATTGTATGTCGTGTATTTCTTCAGACTGGTTTAAAAAATATATTATCAAGCAATATCCTACATTTGAACAAGTATTTTATCATCTATAGAACGTGGCAAGAACTTTCGAATCAATAAACGCTACAAAGAAATAGATTCTTTGAAAAGATGAAACGTTTTATAGATAAGTATATTTTAACGAAATATGCAGAATATGCGCCGATAATTATACGAATATGCACAAAAATATGCAGGAAATATCAGCCAAATACGAATATATATTCTAACCAAATGTCCAGGAAAATTCACCTCGCTATGCACTGAAGCAGCGAACAAAAATTTGTAAAATCATAGAAATCCGCTCCCTATTCACTGAACTTATCATTGACAAGGGGGAAAATAAGGACCCGGATTTATGCTGCTGAATGAAAGGCGAAAATTATTATTAGGGAAAGGATTTCCATGTAATTACATGTTTTTACAGGAACTAGATATATGCATTAAATAAAATTTTTAGAGTTTACAAGATATTCTGAATGAATCCGGACTATTTTTATTTTACATATTTTAGTATAATTACACATTTTTGCATATTTTACCTAGTACTATATATTTCGTTACATTTTAGTATATTTATATGCCGGAACGGAACATTTCAGCTACGCATTTGCAATTTGTTACGGAATCATCTTTCTTACAAATGAAATGTAATGCTGCTGCGCTTCGATGACCACCATATCTTCGCCATGAATTGTCAAACTTACCCCATCCTACCCCCCGCTTACTGCGTACTTGGAATAGAGGATGAGCAGATTTTTTAAGAACAAAAGTAATTTCAAAAACGTTCTTGCTAATGTTTCAAACAGTACATTTGTATCTCGATCGAAAACAAAACAAAAAACCACACACAAAATACTACTATTCACTAGGACACCAACTCCTCGTAATCATTGTAATATACGAGTGTATTTTATATTTCCAATAAAATTCTTAGTGGTGAATCTTCTATTCTTCTTTATAGTGAAGTCTAGTGTACAATTTCTTCTGTAGAGGTAGAACCTACTTTCAGCCCCACAAAACCTTGTTAAGAACTGATCGTCGACGTCTATGCTCGGGAAAAGTTAGTAGAGAACAATTTTGAACACAAAAATGAACTTTTATTTTACATATTTTCTATTTTTTCTTATATATTTGGGAAAAATAAGCACATATGTACATATTTTGCATTTTTACTATCTCCTATACGTACGTACATACGGAGTAATATACGTAATATAGAAAAAGCTCTGTAATGATGCGGAAAATCGATTTCGAGATTTCAACAGAAATACACGTGTTGGGGTCCCCTGATACCGAAAAAGTTGTTTTTGTTGTTGTTTGTTTCAAAACGTCGGTCCGTCCGTCTGTCTGTACGCGTTAACCACACGTACGATATTTTCCTAATTCAAGAAATCCCTGTCGATCTGGCTCTAGTTGGACGCTTTGAAATTTTGAAAAAACATTCTTTAAAAATCGGGGATTCTGTACGTGAAGCCCCCGGACATTTTCAAAATTGTCTCAAAACGGCTAAATATATTATTAAATTTCTAGTAAGAATAGGGTAAAATACACTTACAAAGGTGGCATAGGTCCGATTTTCGCGGTCAAATCGGAATTTTCAAAAATTGCAAAAGTTAGATTTTTTCGGCGTCTTCCTATAACTACAAAACTTTAAGATAAAAATTTTTCCTTCAAATGTAATGTCCATAATAGTTCTTTCTTTCAGGTCATGTAGAGATTTTGGAAAATTTCAGTAGTTTTCGGGCAATAGTGCGTGCAATATTTGCAATTTAAAAAATAACAAGATTTTCACAAAAAACGGGTTCAAATTTTTTCTTTAAATTTTTGGTTCGGTTAGTACCAAATGTACCCTATACGATGACAAACGCCATAATGCTCTTTTCTTTTTTTCTTTCAAAAATAACACAAAAATATTTTTTGGACTTAATATTAATTAATAAAATTTTTAAAAAAATGTACTTTGGACGACATATAGATGGCAGCTGCCCGGAGAATCGTCAGAGAAATATCTTAAGCCAGAACACACCAAGGAAATTAGAGAAAATTGCTATGAGAAAGGCTGTGCCATTCTGTAGCATCTTTAGTTTATTACAATAAATTCAGTTCCCTAATCATTATCATTTAGGCAAATATTAAGTATTAAATACAATGTTTAAAAGACCAGAGGTTTTCTGTTCTAGAACTTGTTATAAGTTTAATTATGTTACTAGACACTTCGCAGCTGTTTTCTATGAATATAAACATTACAGTCGGAAGTTGTCAGTCCTTAATCAATTCCAGAATTTACGAAACTTTTCTAAACAACGCGAAGTTATTAAGAATAAGCGATTGGAGAGTACGGTACAGTGAAAAGATACAAACTACGCTGGTCTCACTCACCCTGATAACCTACAACCCGCTAATCATGTTTTCATTATCCCTTCGCTGCTAGTGTGTTTCGAGCGAGCTAGAATCCGCTTGACCCTGAGGAGAGGGCAGCACTGAACCCTAACTCAGCCGGAGGAGCTTCCGAACGACGCATAGCATTGTGGCGGGGGCGGGGGTGGGAGGGCACGGAGGGGGGGGGGGCGAGGAGGCACAGTCGGGACCTAATGAATCCCGGCCGCGGCCGTCCGTTCTCTCGCGTCTGACGAGCGCGCGTACGGCCTGGGGCCGTAATGGCGCGACCCCCGGCTCCTGACCGCGACGCACAATGCAATTACCGACAATCAAATCACGTGGAGCAAATGAGTTGCTTTCGATGCCTCGCGACCGTGAAACAACTCGTACCGGAGGAAATTGCTGTTTATTAACGCGTTAAGGTGGCTGCTTCACTCGTTTCGTCCATAGATCCCAGAATCATGATAAATTGCCGTTGTTCGTTTCTACGATATTCACATTAACTCATACAACGTAACAAGTATAAATTACAATAAAATCAACTTTGCTTTCGAAGTGTTTTTTCCTTCGAAAAATGATATATTAAGAACCTCAGCTAGTTAATCATTATGAGGGTCCGATTGAGTTCCACACTGACCTTTCGAAACTCAAGAATAGGTGTCGCAAACGCTCTGAATCATGAAGATATTGCTCCAAGGTGAGTGGTCATTACCCGTCCTCCTATGCCGTCGCTTCGCCGAGGTGATCAGATATATTGACTCCACGGAAGACGGACGCTGCCGGGTACATATCAAGTTTAATACGCCTGCTGCAGCCCGAGCACTTTCCATCAGCGGAGGCGCCCGCAGAAGCGTCGCAGGGAGGTGGCGGGCTATCAGGCTAATCACCCTTTCGCCGGCGGCAGAGGCAACGGCAGTGGCGGAGACGACGAAGACTAGGGTGACGGCGGCTCGCCGGCCATGTTGCCGTTAATTACCTCGATTACAGCGCGGAAATCTGCGCCCGCCGCAGGCAGCCGCGTGATCGATGACCGGGGTCGTTGGGACGCCGGTGAGCACGGGTGTGGCGGTGCAGGGCGCTGGCGACTTCCGCGCGCGGAGACCTGGCCGCACTTGTACCTTGCCTTGCCTCAAGGAGAAAGGGACAGATGAGAAGGAGCATATGACCTGAGCAGGTGTGCTTGCACATGTTTGAAAGAAGAGGGTAATTGTAAGAGAGAAGATAAAACATAAGCTTCATCGATCAGCACCATGGTATATAAACATTCAAGGCAGATATTAATTTCGGTAGGATGCATCAAGTTTGATCTAAAAAGTCACATTAGACAAAGTTCTACTCGGTTTGGCAGAGAATTGAGCCCTCAACGTGACGATTGCTCCTCTGCTGTGCCGAGCAGATGTAGGAATAGCTGAAACAGCCATAATTCGACCAGTGTGTGTTAACAATTGCAGACCTAAATTCTATAATAACCATCAAGTAATTTAGAAATAACATTTCTTATTAATTCTAACAAGTTATCAAAATAATATCTGAGGTGACTGAATTTGAGGGGCAGCTATTTTAGCGAAATTAATGAAATTAAAAAAACACACACACATACACACAGAGACAGAAAGAAAAATCCACATTCGGGTTCTGTGACAAGACAAATTCTATTTCCTGACGACTGTAATAGATATACTTCTAAACTCTCGGTTTATTATCACGGCACACACTGGTTGAATCGGACCTAAAACCGGGTCATAATTGCAAATACCAGTGGATTTGCTGTAAAAATTGGTATCAATGGGTGTTTGAGATCGCTGAATTTGAATATCATAATGAAATTTCAAAATTCAAAATGGCGGGTTCGAAATGTCTAACTGACTCAAAAATTAACCCAATATGTGTAGAAATATTGATAGAATGGTTCTCACGGTCGTTGATGTCGAATATCGAAATGAAATATCAACATTCAAAATTGAAGCTTGAAAGTGAAGGGATTGTGCGTAGAAATATGGTTATACGTAAAATACTATTTTCGAAGTTGCCGAATACAAAAATTGCAACGAAACACAAAACCGCTGCTTTTAAAAGATGTATAGGATTTAAAGGATATTTCTTTTAGAGGGAAAGGTGATTTAAGTGTTTTTGACTTCCTTGGTTCATTAACCTATAAAAACAATCGTTATGGTCAAAAGTAGCATCTGCGCTCGTTTTCCAGTGCTCTGGAATCCCTACCCCCTTCCTTTTCCTATACTACTTTTTTTAATTGAATTATGAAAAAAGGGGTGTTTTGGTAACATTTGATATATTAACCGATCATATTAACTCTACTAATGTTCTCTTCTTCGAAAAGAAACCTCTACAATGTATCATTCATACTATAACTTAATTGCGTTAGAGACACTTATGGCAATTTATGATTTCATGTCTTATCCTAAATAAACCGATATTGACGAAATATCTTGCCCATATTTTATAGCGTTTTCCATTCGCCGCACTGGTGCGCACTCAGGGCAGCTTTCGTGTTCCATTTGACCGCTAGGGCGCACCAGTGCAAAGGAGTGCATGTTCCATTCGCACCTGGAACCATGGAACCAGGGCGCACTTGGGGCGCCCTAAACTGCAATGACGATCGCATCAGTGCAGTCCAGTGCACCGAGCCATTGTGAGGTTAGGTACGGAAGTTATCCACGCTGATTTGGATTCGTAGTGAAATTGTGAAGGCAATTGAGGATCTTCTGTCACGCAGGGATACTTCGAATGATGGAGTATACTATGGTTTGCAAGAAATGTCTTAAAATAATTGTTGTGATTTACACGAAGTTCGGAAAATTTAACCTTGAATAACTTCATGATAACAAATCCAGTCCTATTTAGAAACTAGTGTTTTAGATACGTATCAATTTCGAAACGCTAATAAAGTGAAAATAAAAACAGTTAACTTAACAAAATCATTCAAATATATAAGACAAATGTTTCTCGCACGCCCATACATATACCAGAAGAAATGTTGATGTTAATATTTTTATTGTTTTCAGTAATCAAACAATTCTGCAGAAGTTTTTCGGTTCAAAATCTTGTGTACTATATCGATCACCGGCCAATCTCGAAAAATGAAATTTCGACTCATACGCATTTGGAGTTTTCATAGTTTTTAAATAAAGAAATCACACGTTAATAATTTATGAATTAAGAAGTAAGAGTTACGGAGAGACTTCATAAAAATTATAACAACGATCAGAATTCAAAATTATTATTTTTCGAATTCCATCAGTGTGACTGACCAAGAACAGCTGTGTATAATTTCACTGCCTAGCCCAAGCACTGACTCAGTTCCGGAATCCGTTTCATTCGTAGCTGCCCTTCACGCGTGTGGGGCAGCACTGTTGCGAAGCGATGACGTTTTTGCCCTGCACTAGGGTGGGTTTCAGTGCAACGAATGGAAAACGCTATTAGAATATCTGTGCAAATTCTAACTATCGTTGGGCA
Source organism: Teleogryllus occipitalis (assembly GCA_011170035.1). NCBI lineage: Eukaryota > Metazoa > Arthropoda > Insecta > Orthoptera > Gryllidae > Teleogryllus > Teleogryllus occipitalis. The sequence goes on along the minus strand of BLKR01015344.1, from coordinate 32,628 downwards.
TTTAAATATCTTTCATTCTTCAAGGAAAGAGGCAATGAAAAGGCAATGAATTTATTTATATATATATATTTATATATATTGAAATAATCTGAATGATTTAAACGAAATTCAGCCCCAGTTGGAGCGCCATTTTGAAATAAACTGCAATTTATACTCAAACTCGGTCTAGGAATCTGAAAAGAAAATATCTATCTTGCTACTTTATTGCTAGAATTGGCTCAATGAAAAATCATATAATTTCACGAAAACATGGAAATTTATTTAATAATTTAAAACAATTATTTATATTGTATAACTTTACCCAAAATAAAAATTAAATGTTTGTCATGACCGTTCCAACCTTATGTCTTCGCGCGCTTTTTTCGGCCATTTTCATCCGAGATGGACGCCGCCGTCCTCAGGTCCAGACACCATCTCTCTTCTTTTCTCGGAAGCTCACTTCAATCACCGTTCATCAAATCAATAAACTATTTGCTGCTAATACTCCAGTCCAATAACTGACAACTTCGCCCAAGCCCTCAATGTCCCTCCAACTCGTTCACATGAAATATTTTAAGTTCCACTGTCACACTTAGAGTTCCAATTTTGATGTTTTCTCAACATCCATTCCCTAGTAGATGCTTACAAGTCCCCAAAGAAAAAAAAACTCTTAACATTAATTGGAGCACGATCCGTTCACGAGCACGGCATCAGTCAGAATGAATGTCTCTCGTATTCTTTCAGCCCTGCAAAACTCGGTTCATAAATTCGATTGTTTATTTGCAGATAACATTTGATGTACTTTCGTACCTAGCCAATCTCTAAATTTCTTGCAAAACGAACTAGCCGTCTTCACGACTGTCACTGCTTTTTCGGCCAATCCCAGAATTCTATATAGAATTAGCTAGCCGTCTCCGCGATTGTCACTCCATGAATATGTTGACCTTGACGACGGCTCGCTTACCGTTGCTATGCTAGCATATTCACATAATTTATCCCCTTTAATTGACGCCATTTAAAATAAATATTGTACAATATTCAGTGACATATTGGTATGTCACTATATATATGTATATATATATATATATACACACACACACACACACACAAAGAAAAAAAGAGGTCACTTTACTCACAAATATAATGTATAAGAAATGCCTGTGAAGTAAATATTGACGTAAGAAATATTTTTAATTTAGTAATTTAGAAGAATGCATTCAATGGCATAATGTCGTGTTATGAAGTCAATTTAGAACTATCCGTACAAAAAATTTTAAGACAAAATCTGGAGCCCTTTTCGAGAAAATTGCATTTGAGCGTTTCTGAATATGCGGAATTTCGAGCTATACACATTTACAATAGTATAATTATATTATAAGTTATGTGTATATTTATGCGTTACTCAATTGCCACCCATCTGACGGGAATCAATGCTGTTCAGACCTAATTTCGTCGGAACCTATTTTTTGAAAATTATTTTATGTTATTGAAAAGCTGATGAACTGTAGTTTGAGATAAGATCATTAAGTTCATTTTTACACCCGTAGAACTCTTAGTCTTGGTTTCTACGACAGGAAAATAAGAATCCTTAAAGTACACTAAAAATCTTAAAGTGCTCAGTGGCACAGATTAATATTGTTTAATCATTCCAAAAACTTTTTATCAGTAATTTTCTTATTAAAAGTAATTATCGGAAGAAGAAATCGAAAAAATATACCGAGAAAATAATTCCCTGTGGCGTCGAAGACCCTTCCGGTATATCTAGTGTTGAATCTTACTATGTAACATTGCAGTAAAGTGGCTATAACATAAAAAGGTGCGGGTATGTGCAGCTAAATGTTTGTTATTCTGATTAAGAGCATTCTACTTGATAAATAGAAAAAAATGATTGAGGCAGGAATACGCAGGACAAAATGTATAATCCACAATATACATGACTAACAGTGTTACGCTAGGTAGATTAGAATTCAATCGTATTATACATAAAATAATTAGTCACTTTTTCTTAAAAATATACTTAACTTATAGTCAGAAGAGCGTCCGGGAACACGAAAAGAATCCATAGAAAAAACGCAGGTGAACCAGATCGGCGGAATGTGTGGAGGGAACTACGGAAGTTTTTTCTCGACGAATGAATTTCTAGAAACTAACATTCCGCTGCAAGTTTTTTTTTTTCTCGACAAGACGCACAGTACACCTTACGGTTAGGTAAACAGCTGTCAAATGTTGTAATGTGCGTAATTCTCATCAGAGGTCCCCGCTTACGTTCTGATCAGGAAGCACGCCAGGACGTCAAACGTGGAACTTGTCATCAGATCGACATTTGTTTTCATTATCCAACTCAAAGAGATTCTGAAACACTTTTCAGAGAAGAAACTCGGCAGGGATCAACGCCTGCGACCTTTGAATCTTTTCCCTTTCAAAATACTTCGCTTTCTCCTTCTTCTGTACTTGGTACATGCTAAAGAAACTAAATATTTTATTAAAAAGCATTCATTGTTAGAAGCACATCTCAATAACATAGTTATCTTCTACAGAAGCGACATTTCGAAATGTGTACACAAGCGACATTTCGAATATTACCTCTTTTCAGAAAACTGCAACGCACACAAGACGTAGCTACTCTCTCCTGCCAACTAAAACCCACTAACAACGAAGCGACACAGTCGCGACAAATAAAATCACCTCAGCTTCCAGCGCCAACTCCGAGCGCCATTGATGGGCGAAAAACAACCGGCGACGGAATTACCTCCCCACTGCGCCCAGTGCTCAGGTTTCCAGACGAAGCGGAAGGGGACGGCGACGACTCGTCCTCACGTTCGCATAATAGAGCCCTTTTCAGCTTTCCGCTCCGGAACCGCATCTTCTCATTGGACTCTTTAAGGGAAAAGTTTTGCCCACACCGCCTCCACCCTCAAAGCACCAGCGTGCGACGTTCCTCGCCCCCACAAGCCCTTCCAGCCGCCCGCATCGCGTTTCAATCCGAAGTCCGTGGCTCCGTGCCGGAGGGGGGGGGTGAGCAGAGAGGCGCGCGGCCCTTATTAGAGCGAACGGTGTAAGGAAACGGTTACATTACCCGGAGGGGCCGTGCTAGAAAGTTCGTCCCGGGCCGCCCCCACCCATCCTTCCGAGCGGGCAAAGACCACCGTCGAAAAGACGAACTAAGCGAGGTATCCGCTGATCTGAGTTCTTGAATGCGTTTCTTGTTCGTCCCGAATAATAGAGACAGAACATCTTAATGAGGGACATGACAATTCGTTCGGGCTGTTTCCGAGCTCGGCACGCGCTTTTCGAAAATATATTTATCCAGGTCAGTGTCGTGCGTGCTGCGTTCTAGGAGGAGACTCCGCGTGGGATACGCAGCCCTCGTTCGGACTATTGATCACTCCCAGCAGAAGCCGGAGACGCTCTCCCGGCCGTCTGTTTGCCCGGCGTACGCCAACGTACCATCGATGTCGCTCGAGCTCGCCGCCGTTTATAAGAGCGACCCTATAAAACAGCGCTCGCTCTCTCCGACGTCTTAAAAAAGAGCGGGCGCTGATCAATACTCGAGTAAGCGGCCGGGCCACCTCCGACCGAGACGGAGCGCGGGAAAGGGCACGCTCGGAAGCGCAATAGGAGGAGGAGGAGGAGTCCCGGGCGGCTGGGCCGCGCGCCACCCCGCAAGGTGGGTGCTGTCTGCGTCGCCGTCGACTTGCGGTGTCAATTTCCGCTTCCTAAGAAGCTGCCGTCGCAGTCAACGACAAGGACTGCTGGCAGAGAGCGCGGAAAGGGGAAGCGGCAAGTGAAGGCGGGAACGGCGCCTGGAACGAAGGCACGACGCGCCCATCCCGTTCTTTGTTGCTTCAGCAAACACCGCAGCCGCGGCGCCGGTGCCGGTAACATTTTCCGTTATAGCCGTGATTTGATGTGATCGCGATCCTATTGGAAAGAGAATCCGCGTGGGCATCGGAATCTGCTCTTAAAACACAGATAGGGAATTAACTGGAGTATAACGTTGACACAAGTCATATCGCTGGGGAAAGTTATGATGGAGTGAGCGCAGTGACGCGCCGCGGAGCGGACGAGAACGCGACGGCCTCGTCGTCTCCAAAGGTCAAACAAGGACTGCGAGGCAGGCGAAGGCGAAAGGGAAGCAAAAGACGGGGAGTCGAAAAATAGCCACGGAGATGGAACCGAATCAGGAAGTTCCGCGGCGGAAACCAGTTTCCGGGCCCAGAGAACGGTGGAGTCTTAGCGCTCGACCAGGAGCAGCCCTGCGCACTGAAAGGTTGGCGAGGGAGCACTGCGACAGGCATCTAAGAGAGTTCGTGACAACGGGACGGCGCATTGTTGTAGGGTTGATGAAGGTAACAAATCCGAAATGCGAGCAAAAAGTAAGGGGTGAAGAATCGCCTCAGAAATAAAGCAGAGCATTCGAGGGTGTAGAGCCCAGAAAGGACTGTATCGCGCGAAGTGGGTTTAAGGGAGAGAAAACAGACGGAGAGCGGAAGCGCAAGGAGAGGGGATAGAGAAGACAGCCGGAGATGGGGAAGGCCGCGCCTAGGGGGCGCTCACTCGTCCGGCAGAAACCTAGTTGGGCGGAGACTCAATAAAGGAAATGTCGCGAGCGTCCGGCGACTTTCCACCCTGCACCACACAACCCACCGCTCCGAAAGTAAGACTTCACGTCCACTCGCGTCAGGACTACGATACCACGCCGTGACAAGAATTGACAACGCCACATATCAACTACTTTTCTGAATGAAGTGTGTTCACTTCTTTTATCACAACTTTTATCATGGTTGTCTTTACATTAAACAAACATTCAAACAACTCGGTAGATTAAAAGAATGCACTCCAGACTTTTGATAAGGCATAAGAATTCAATAACCGGAATCAGTCTTTCACATATCTACAGTCCTGGTGCTTCAACAACAGCTTCACTCCTTACTTCTGCCTTCATCAAACATCACACAAGTAATCCTTAGATCCTTCAGTATAACTTGTAGCAATTTTGAAAGATCTCGCACCTAATAAATTATTCGAATAACAAAAAGTATAATTCAAGACTAGATTCACGCCAATCAGGTGAGAACGCAAATTGCGAGACCAGCATACAACAAATTTCAACGGCCGACCGTACTTTAAATTTGGAATTCAGAGTGTATATTACGTAGGCGTGTTTCGCGGAAACTTCTAACAAACAGGAGGAACTATTTCTTCGCTTCACCTTGATTACTTAGTTCACATTCAAAGCGAGCCATCTGTTATATCCCCTGGACTTCTATCCGCAGAACACGCGTATGCTTTCAGTCTGTAAAGAGTTACTGGATTGGGAAGAAAATCAGTGGAATCAGTTACTTTTTTATCCTTAGTAATCTACCCAAGGTTCCTATACTATAAATACCCTGGGCAAAAAAAAGTGAAATAAGTTTAATATTCAGAAAATATATTAACAGGTTTTAAAAACCATCTTCATTATAATAATTCAATTACAGCGTTTCCTTATTTAAGTTAGCTACTGAACAATTTTGAAAGATTGATCGCAAATTTAAAATACTATGGAAAAACCTTGTTGGATCAGTGACAATTCCCGAAGGGTCTTGTAATGCTTTTTTTGCAAGAATGGTAGCTTTTTAGGTCAAAACAGCTACATCCGAAAGGCAGAAAGGTTTACAAATGTGCGACTGAGAACGCAAGCAAAAAAGTTTAATGCGAATTTCGTATTTCCACGAACGCGATCTGAACCCCGTTGTATCAGTTACTACACTTTCCTGAAATCGCCTCGTATGTATTCGAAAGCAGACAAATCGCCTCCAGCAAGTAAACAAAAAGCATCACAGCCCAATGCTACGCAATTCCGCACAAGGGGCTTTGGGAGAGTACACCGAACGCTAATTATGCACCTGTCAAAACGAACTTCAATAACGTATTCTCTTTCTATTTCGCATTCAAAGAACTTCATCCACGCACTCATCTACGTTTTAAAATTAGGATTAGTATTCAGCTGGCACACACTGTTAGCGCTAATGACTGCTGTAACACCAATGTAACGAAGGGCCAGGAGCGAAGTATGACACGAAAAACAATTGTAAAAAACACCCACACGCTATTCCAGACTAGTACGATAAACTTTTACCAATATAACATTATAGTAAGCAGGCGCTGAAATATTGGAATGCCTAAGAAAAGACATCGAGTATTGTATAAACACAATATAGTAGACGAGACATTTGAATGCAACAGTCCCTTTTACTTTTACAAATTCTATCAGCAACTTTAAAAATACCGGATTTCGCGGATCCATTGAATGAATGAATTTAGCAGAATACGTGAGTACTTCAATCGACAATACTCTGCTTTTATTAATACATTCATCTTTCCCGTATCTTTACGGGGGAAATAAATATACAGAAAATCGAATGTCCTTTAATCTTGCATTTGCACACGTGCGCTATCTGCCGGTTTCCAACATCCAACCCTAACAGAAGCGCGCGCCTGCTTAGGCGTCTCCTGTGGCCAAGCAGAGGGCGCGCCCCATAAAAGGCAACTCCCGCGAGGGCCGCACTGCCCCATTGGCGCTTAAGAGTCGCGGCCGCGCTCCCGCGACCTCGCGGCGGCCTCTCGCACCTCCCCCTCCCGCTTTTCCGTCAGTGAAATATTAAGGGACGAGCCGCGCCCCAGCCGGAGGATTTCCCCACGGAAAGCGAGCGCCCTCAGCTCCGAAACAAAACCCGCGAAACGCGTTTTTAAAGTGCTTTACAAGCAGGGCGCGGCGCCGGGCGGCGGGTAGGAGAGCAAGTGGTGCGCGCACCTTTGAGGAGGGTGGACGTGGGGGAGAGAAGGGCGAGGAGAAGGTGGAGCAACGCCTCGACGTCGGCGCAACTTCTGCAAATTGCGTTTCGTGGGTGGGCTGCGGTGGCGCCAGATGGGTGCGGGCGAGAGGTCTTGGGTGGAAAAAGGGTCAGGTGAAACAGGAGGCAGAGCTGGTGCAGACACAGCATTTGAGGTAAACAGAAACATACAAAAACCAGTATGTGGACTGAAAAAAGGGCCAATCGATAAATGATATTGCCGATTTAAAAGGCTTATTAATGGAAATTTTGATGAATATTACGTTCTTCCTATCAATTTGCTCAATTAAAACAGTTTTCACTTGATACTTGACATTTAAAATGAGACAGTAATAAGTGTTTGGGGCTGATTTTAATACTACGAACAATACAACCAGAAGCAAGGAATTTATAACGAAAACGAGATCGTTCTGATCATGTCATGAATGGATTCTCTTTGATGGGTGTGATCAAGACGTAGGCGAGAGGCCGGGCAGGGCATCGCAACGAGTGCAGTGAGGTGGCGAAGCAGACGGAGAGCGGAGGCGGTAGGTCGTCACTGCACATTAGCGGCCTGAATGGAAAGCCGGGACGGTGGCGGCCAGAATGGTGCATTTATATTGCAGGAATACCTGAATTATGAAGGGCGGCGCGGGCGGCGCGACACCGCAGGCCCAGCCGACGGCGGTTGCGGGCCAGGCGCACACCTGCGGCGAAGCGCCCCCGAGAGCAAAGCGCCGGCACAGGTGCCAGGTGCCACCGCGGGCCGTCGGCCCTCCGTTCGATTGGCCCCGTTTCTGCGCCCTCACGCCCCCCCCTCTCATCCCCTTCCCCCTACTCTCGAGCCCAACGAAAACTAACGGCGGGGACGAGTGGTATAATGGCAGTGCCGGACGCGGCGTACGAGACGGTTGCTACATCGCTCCTCGCGACCGAGAAGTTATCCATTGACTTTTTACACTGCCACTCCACGGACATCGAATCCCGTCTTACCGCTCGAGCGTTACCTAAAGAATCGGCAGAAGAAAAACAAATCCCGCAGCAACCTTGTCCTTTCGATTACCTCGAGCTTCATCACGCGTCACATCGGAAAGCTTTTCCTCTTCAGTATCTCGCAAGCCATATTTTCTTCGATGGCGCTAAGCTACTCCATTAATACTCCGGAACGCTGCCCCAGCGAATGGAAACAACCAGGCCATCTCCCAGAACCGTGGAGACGGTGTGGGCGCATTTCACGTCATCAGTTTCAGTTAATTCCCGAGTTCTCGGAACTCCTTGTTCGCCGCTCGTCGCTTTCACGTTACAACAACTGCAACAGCGGGCTGTAAGCAGCAGGCCCTACTACTACGGGAGCAGACTGCGCAGCGCAGCCCAAAGAGCGTATGCAAATCCCCGGGGCTCCCGGCGCCTCGCGGCCGCACTCGGCGTGGTGGCGGGGGCGGCGGCACTAGAGAAGTTTCCGGCTCCTCTTCTGCCTCCCCCTCTTCCCCTCCACGGCTGGTCCGTCACATCGCAGGGGGGCGGCGGCGTAATTCCCTGCACTCTCAGCTCTCGACCCGCTGCTCACTCGTGCTTCCGAAAGCGAAGGGGCCGGCTATCGAATATTCATATCGACCAGTCGCCTGCTCGCCCGCCGTCGCACGACACCGAAGCCACCGGCATCTTCGCACCCGGCGCCACCTGCGCGAGGGGAGAGGTGACGGTAAAAGGCTGAACTACGAGGTTGGGTCAAAAGGCAGCACCAATAAAGAAAACTATAATGGACGGCACAAGAGTGCACCCGTGGCGGCAATTGAAAGGGATCTGGAGGGGGGGAAAAGGCAGGGCGAAGACCCACCTCGACAACGAATCTGAGGAAAAAACTTCTGTTAATGTATGTTATTTCCAGTACACCCAATATCGCTGAATGAATGTAATTAAAAGTGCGATGAGGGTAGCGGGAAAAATATTGAGACGGAAAAGAGTAGTTTTACGTCAACAGTAGATAGAACACCGATGTAGGCGGAAGCAAAATGAGGGATCTGGAGTAGGTATCCCCGAGATGGAGTCTGTGACGACGGCGGGTGCAGCAGCGAACTCCTTTCGAGCGTGATCATCGGAAATTCATTTTCCTTTGCGAGACAGGAGTTCTCCGCCTTCATCCCGCTCGTCATCCGCCGCATCTGGCGAGCGGCAGCGGGCCGCCGCGTGCGCTCGCGCTGCTCTGCTCCGCTTCGTCCCCTTCCCAAGTGCCATCACGCCGTCAGTGCGTAATGACAGAGGCCTCGAGCGCAACCAAACACCGCCGCGCAATCAATCTCCGCACGTGCGACTGCGGCCGCGGCCGGGTCCGGTTGGGGGAAGGGGCTGGGGATGGGGGCACCCAGGCGGAGCGCCACGCCGGGGGATGGGGTGCGCCCAGCGGTGTCCAGTCGCCAGGGATTCTGGGCCCTGGGCCACGAGGGAGATATAGCAACTTGGGGCACGCTAAGGACCTCCTAGATCGTAGGGCTGGCACAATCATTCGCGAGAGGTCAATTACGCAGCTCCCCAATTAGCAAGACATATTCACTTCAATGAAATCGAGGAAATCGTGCAGGATAATTATCTTTCATTAATTGCATTTCACATTTTTGCCCTTTCTGCGTTCATCGTTCCGAATAAATGCAACCAGTGAAACCAGAATTTATGAAAATGTAAAAGAAGTAATTTTGTTCTGTAGATTAATTAAAACTCGTTTATGAGATTATATTCAAGCTCTATTTTTGTAATTCTGATATTCAATTATACCCGTATTGCAGAAAAGCTGGGATACATCAGCTATTAAATTTGGCTTCAAAAATATATTTTATATCTGTTTGACGCAAATGTAAAACGAAAATTTAAATATATAACCATTAGGGAAGTGAAAAATGGAGTACAAGCTTGGACTATTTATTCCATAAAAATAACATTCCCAAAACTTGTTACAATTCATTATTTATTAGTGTTATATCCCAGTCTTCTCGCATTTTGGACATTAGACGTACATATTTGATCCAATATTAGAATGCAACAGAACTGAAGCACTTTTGGTGAATGTGGAGCTGGAGAGATTCTTGATGGCTGTCGCCCCGTCCGGTCAAACGAGCATGTATTAAAGCACGGCGACCACTGTTCGTAAAACTTTTATGATCGATGCAGGAGGGCAGGAACCTAAAATTCCGGGAATCAAGCAGAAATGTTCTAGTCCAAAACGATGGATATTTCAGTTTCTCTTAACGACTACGGTAATACCGACATTTCAATTACAGCGCTTTATTCAATAAAGCCAGAACTTCAAAAGTAGTTCACACGAATGGAAGGAGTATTGCCACTTCAAACTGAAGTTATGTGAAAATGATTAAACAAGTGCAGTGGAGGATTTCGACTTTTGAAGTCTATTACAAAAATTATGTTGCACCCTTGCGCGCCGCTATCTGCATTTGGAGAATATATTTAAAAAAATGTACATATTTAAAATATGCCCTATGAAGGTTTGATATGATACATACGATAGCGCTACGAATGCTACAAATTTTATATTTCTCTATCGTCTCAATCTTCGGAGAAACGAAAATGCTTCTAGTTTCTCCTCAAAAAAGTTGTCCTACTACAAAAATTACAAAAAAATTGATAATGTATTCAATTTGTAATATTTAGTGGGGGCTAAATGCGAGCCAAATAATAACAAGAAACTACAAAGCAAAGCTGCAACGAAGAATAAGTAGGTACTACCAATTTCATCCCTATGGGCCGCCTAGAGGACGACCATTCTGTGGCAATTCACGGGATGTGTTTTAATCAACAGCAACGAACGACCGAGATCGCAGCTATTACATTTCGAACACACGTACGCAAATTAATTTGGAAACGAGGCGATCGCACGCCGCGCCCCAAGAGGGCGCTGGAAGCACAACAGTTGTAGCTGCTCAAAATAGACAGTACTTGCTCCAATCAGACTCTTCTATATTATTATCAGTTTCTGATGAGATTACGGCTTTAGGTTGACGCCGGTGAAGTTTTTCGAAGCGTTCTGCAGACATAAGCACTAACGAAATATACGAGGCGATAGAAAAAATTTAGCAGGCGATGTTTCGGCAAAAAAATATCAATTTGAAATAGTAGTTTCAATTAAAAAACAATGAGAGGTGTATCTGCGTTTCGGAACATTTATTATTCATTGCATATCCTCAAGTTAGAGCAGTTGACCTGACATTAAGGATAATCGATCATGGTTCCCGCTCTTGTGTAAAATTGATAACAATTCACAGAGGGTTTTCAATTTCCTTTCCCAATGTTTGAAATGTCCAGTATCAGAACTACGGAAACAGAGCATTTCACTGAGAAAGTTGAACCACGTGAATGAGATATGAAAGAATCAACAATTGGTGCACGGTAAGAACTCCGTAAGCCAGCGCTTTTACGCAGGTAATAGGAAATTCATCTTCGCTGCGGTACCCCATGCATAAAATATTCAACCCTACTTTTACACTTACCTCGCCTATCTGAAGCATATCCCTCACCTACATGACTTCACCTCATTAAGCGCGCTCCCGGTAAAAGAACTCTAAACGTCGCACGAAGAAAAAGAGCCTTGTCGCCATCACTTAATCTCGAGATTTCCCATGACGATTTAACCGCGACAGAAAGAATAATCTCTTGAGCACGGTGCGCACCGAAGAGTGCGTTGCGCGACCGAAACCCTCACACCTTGAAATTTGCTCGCAAAAAAGAAGGGGAAAAAAGCCTGCCACCAGGCCGCTGTTCTGATTAGTTTATCCCGCAACGACTCATTTTCGAGGAGAAATATGAGCAGGCCAGCAGAATTTATAAGCCATTAAATGAAAATATGCAGGTGAGCACCGGTGCGGTGGAGCACAAGGGCCGCGCGCGCAGAGGGAGAGGACAGGGAAATGGAAGAGGCGCGATCGCGCGAGCGTGGTCCAGGCCATACAGCTGGTGCAAAAAGTACGTTTCGTTCTCCGCTCTGGGGAGGAAAAATCCTTTAATCTCCAGGCGGATATGGACGCTGAAAAGATGGTACGGACTACGTGGTGCCCGAATCCCTCGCGGGAGCGCGAACGCACAACAAGCACGATAAGATTCTGCCTAGATGGCGCTCGGACACGTAACCAAATTCCGGCGAAAATTACCGCCCTACGTCGTTCCGGGCTTTTAGCATGGACCATCTGCTCTCTCAGGGCGCTCCGACGATTTCTATTAAGAATATATGCGCGTTCACCCTTTTACTCAGGTACATGTTCCTTTCATCTCTAAATTTTGAAAGAAAGTTAACGGAGGCCCAAACTTGATAGGAAACGGGATTGAAAGAATATTATCTGCAAGCCACATATGGAAGTTCTACTGGATGAGCTTTGCTTTGGTAATTCAATATTAAATCGAAATTTAGATACCTGAAGTGAGTTCGTAAAAGGAGAAAACATGTTTTAATTTCTTAAATAAGCAATATAAACTGAAATTGCATCTTTTCCGAATAAAGTTTATTTTACATAAGAATAACAGCAGTGATCACTTCAGAATAATAGCAGACACACTGAGTTAGTCATTGAATGACGGAACTCGTGTATGCACTACCGCCATTTATATCCGAGTCGCATTTTACTGTTCTGACAATTACTACGAGTACATATCGTTGAAGTGTAATGAAAATAATACTTTCTTTCCTCGGTATAGAATGAATAATGACGTGCTCTGCCGTCGAAAAACGGTCCGTTTCGCTTACCCAATATCGTATACAACGCTTTTACTTTTCTTTTCGGCATCCCTTAGCTTCAAATGACTATCTTCCCAATAAAACTCACTAGTAGACAGGTCAGGGTGACGTAAATTTGTAGAATAAGGAGATCGAATTTTGTGGCGCCTCGAAAGGAGGTAAGCATAACTTCCCAACTCAAAATTATTTCTACGAAGTAAACCTAACCGAGTAATTTACTAACCGATTAAGCTACTAGATTGTAATTTGAGAAGACTGTCTGCATTATGGTCCTGAAACTAGTTACAATGATGCTCTAAGTACATAAAGAATGTTACCTTCCGTCTTTTTGATAATTTGATTATGAAACAAGATTTTTAACAGAAAAAAACATTGAAAAATGGATAACCAGATTATTAATACTAATATTAAATCTTTCCAATAAAATAATTTCACATAATTTGCCGTATTATTTGAAAATATGTATTCGCCGAAATTTCTATGATTAATTAAGAAAATAAAAACAAATATTAATGAGCGAGAATCTATTCAGTTCGCGAATACATACAAACGGTGACCGACAAATAAAAGAGCAGTTTCAACTTTCGAAAGCAAGCCGAGGACAATCTTAAGAGGCATTAGCAAAGCAGTGGCCCTGTGAGATGGCGCTCAGACACGTAACGCAATTCTATCGAAAATTACCAGCCGGTAAGTGGTGGGAAGAGGCGTCGTAGAGATGGAAGAGAGGAAATTCATCTGGCGGCGCCAGAGAAGAGGTGCCGTGAAAAGACGTGCTTAGCATTGCGCTGCTTGCACTGGGGAAGGCTTCCAAACAGAAGCGTCTGCGCGTCGCGTGGTCAGCAAGCAATGCCTCCCGGCAAGGCAAAGTGAGGTTGTAATCAATCCCTGTGGTCTTTCCAGGTTCAGTACTGGTTTCAAATCGCGTAAAATACCGCATGAAACCTGCTTATCCTGATGACATCACTGAAATTCAGCGGTTAAACGTAATTTGTTCTCCTTACCTATCTATTTTAGTCGCTGTCAAAATAATACATTGGGATATTATAAATAGTCTAATTACAAACTCAATAATCGCACAAACGAAATTAGCATAAAAGTGCTGAACAAAAACAATTATGAACATAGTACAACGAAGTTACCCCACATTCCGCATAATAAAGCGCTCAAAATATCAAGCACACACCAAGTTGTGAAGAATTAAGGAAGATTCACATGAGATTAATCACGCTGAGGATACTAAAAAAATGAAGCATTGCATACCGCAGGGAGGAAAAGCCACAAAGAAACCATAACGTATTTCTGCCTAAATTACGAGAAATTAAACGCCAAACTAGAGCAAAAACCTTGTCCTTTATCGAGAGCAGATAAAGCGGTACCGTGGCGAAGCCGTATGCTGTTACGAGCAGGGTTGAACAGGCGCCCTCGCAATACGTCAACCTTTTCACAAGAATTTAGAAGTGCCTTCCTTCATTTGTCTTTTTGAACACTGCGCCGCTTCTGTAAGCTCCCTCAAACTCGCACGTATACGCGGTGGTGAACAGGTTCAAGCACATTTTTCTTGAACAGTTTTTAATGATATGGGGATTCATGACTTTCAACGAAAATAAACCATCAGTATTATTTCACTTTTATTTCTCCTTTTTACTTGTAGATAGTACGCACACCGTTTCTCGAATGACAGTACATCACCCATACACTTCAAAACACATTTCTTCTGTAAGATCGAAGTTCAGACACCATAAATCTGCTACGGCCTACTCCAACGTTCCGGACACTCGCCCGGAACTCTTCACAAAAGCCCCAGTCTCTTTCTTTGTAGGCAAAGAACCTTCAGAGCCCGACGCCACAATGTATCTAGTTTCTATTTGCCACGATCAATGTAAGTGGGTCATCTCCTTCAAGCATGCCCTTCAATTCTGCGCCGGCGGGCCGAGCTATGGACGAACTATGGGGCGGGATCCACCGTTCGATTCGACCAAAGGACGCGTTGCCCGCCCTAAATCCCTCGGCGCCTCCGGCAGCAGCCCTCTGCGGCCGGCGCCACACAAAAGGCAACTCTTTCTGTTCGCTCGGAACACCCACACTCCCCGCACCCGTCCACGCCACCTCCCACAGAACTGCTCGCGTCGCCACTCGCTTTGGGGACCTCTGCCAACCGGCATGGCTGCTCCCCCTCCCCATCTATCCTGATGTCCCGGCCACCGTCTGCTCAAGCCATGGCTCGCTTTGGGTGCGCAGCCGTCTACGGCGAGGCGTACTAGCGAGGCGCGCCACAAAATCCACGTGATTTGTAGGCGGGCAGCGGAGCTGCGACGGCCTCGTGTGCGGTCCGCGCCCCGGAATAACAATTACAGGCGGCGAGCGGCGCTCCATCATTAATTACCCCTCCCAGCGTCTCGTCGCGCTGCCCGCCCAGGCCGCCCCGCGCTGGGCGCCGGCGCCGTCCCGCGCGACCTCGCCTGTCGGCGCCCTGCAACTGCACCTGCGCGCGCGCACCGCCCCGGTCGACAGCGACAACGGGCAACGCGACAGGGCAATAAGAGCACCACTCAAAACGAGCTCGCTTTGATTTTGTTATCTGAGACGTAAAGACGACTCGTTTTTGTCGTCAGCTATTATCAACGGCTAGGCGCTCTGACGAGATGTATGTTTCTTATATTTTGTTTCTAGAAATTCTCTAAGACTTCTTGAAATTAGAGCATCCATGTATAAATTGTGTTAGGAACAATATAAGAAAATTAAATACAAAATAAAGTAACATGCTTTGGCATACCGGTTCCGCTTTACTATTCCGTTATCTAAATAGCCATCTTAATCGACATACCACGAGATCACACGATCTCATTTATGATTAACTGTCGCAGATTTTTTTGATGTTCGAAGCAGATCACTACGCTGATCAGACTCTTCCCACAAATCAGTCTTCCCGACACCTGTCAATAATTTGAGTAATATATTACCCACATAAAAACAAGATCGTTCTGTAGTTACCACTGTTGCAGACCACACACCGATGGTAAACTAAGTAGTATTTATATATCGCAATAAATAATTGTATCTCTCTGAGTGTGACACGCGCTACCATTCCTTTGCAACGCGCAAGGTTGCAGCGAAAGCAAAAAGAAAGATGTTCCTTTGCGTGACATCACGAGGAAAGCAGCAGCAGCAGGGTTCTGTCCGTAAGGATTCGAAACTGACAAGAGCGAAATTAACCAAGCGCCCGTTTTTGTGGTGAGGTGGAAATGACCAACCGATAGATGAGGAAGAAGGGTGGCAACGTGGAGACGGGCATCGGTGAAACACAAGCCCGTCCCTAGGCAGCCCGGTCAGCCAGGCGGCCCACCGAGCAGTCAGTCGGATGAAATGATACAATCTTTGCGAATTATTCGAAAAAGCTCTACTTCCACTGCAGCGCGGCGAGCGTTGTTGTTGTTGTTGTTGTTGTTGTTGTTGTTGTTGTTATTATTATTATTATTATTATTATTATTATTATTATTATTATTATTATTATTATTATTATTGTTTGGGGGGGGGGACACGAAAAAGTGAAAGCTGTGGGTGAAAGTGAGCTTCACAAACCGTAAGCGACCGGTTTCACATCGAGACGGACGCGGTTAGCCCGGTCGTCGAGAGGCGATCCCGCACCGGCCGAACAGCCGCCGCCAAACCCCAGCCTCGCAGCACGTGCCGGGAAATTTGCCAGAACGCCGATCAATACCTGCCGGCTGCAGGCGAGCGCGCTCTATTCACGGCGGCCATAATTTTTTTCGATCGCGAGGAAGCGCTTCCCGGGTAAGATGGCGCCCTAATTTAAGGGTAACTATTCGCGAAGTGAAGGAGAGGCAGAGAAGGAGCTCTGGTGTCATACGGGATCGACGGTGCTGAGGTAGGCAGGGAGGCGTTTTTAAGAGGCGAAAATTAGGGTACAGCTACTACTTTTGGAAGATAGAGACTACACGTGTGAACACTATTTCACGTGTTTTTAAACTTTTAAGTTTGACGCTTCTTTATTCAATTTAAACCATACACCTAGAATTTCCACACCAAACATTACAAAAATAACTCGATGAAGGCTTGAAGTATTGAAAATCTAAGCACGTGTCAGAAAAATACTGGCGGAACTTCGGAAAGCAACGTGGGAGGAGGAATATATTTTTGTCAATTTCTCATTGACCAAAATAACATGATTATGAAGTAAATCTCTCTTTATTGCAAATATCGGAACTTTCCCCCCTCCAAATTCACTATTTGCAGCTATTAGTTTTTCAATGGAACGGAACTAAAGATTATTGCAGAAACACGGAGAAACTTACCAAATAGTTATGAGAATTTAAATGCAGTGATTCCACTTCTGAAGTATATATTAATTTCGAGACCGCATTTGTTTGCAACGTTTTCCTCTCCAATTTACAATGCCAACGAGTTTTTCGCAAGAGAGACAGTAGTTCAAAACGCGAATGAGGTCGTATCACATGAAGTTAAATGATATTGCTAATTCTGAGGCAAAACAAATTCTTGAGGAGTTGAACAAACAATCACTTAAAGCTAACTAAAATGTTGAATAAAGAGTCTTCAGTTTGTTGACAGAGTCTTCGCGTAATTAAGAGAACACCAGCGTGAAATGCAAGCTCCGAACTTCAACATCGGCCATCGGAGCCTGTAGCGGCGAGAGACAGACAGCACGGCGGTCGACAACGGCGGATCGACCGGTCGAAGCGGCCTCGGAGCGGGAGGAGGATGAGGGGCGAAGGGTGCAACGCTGGGACGGGGTAAGCCGCGCGGGACAGCGCCGCAAGTGTTTAGGGACACGGCTTAATCCCGCAGCAGCAACGGCGAGAGGCGTCGGCGTACGAGCGACTGAGCGCGAGCCGTAGGGTTAGCGACGCGCGGCGGCATGGCGCGCGTCCGTTCCGCACCCACTGCCCTGCCCACGGCCGAGCGGCAGGCGCGCGCTAATTTGCATAGCCATTGTGTTGGGAAATGGAGAAAAAACGAACGGCGTCGCAGTCGGTCGCTCGGATGCAGAGCAGGAAGGGGAACAGCAGACGCGTGTGCATTTCGGTGTAAACTGCGGCCGCGGCGGCTCTCTTAGAGCCCGCGTGGCGCGCCTTCCCGCCCGCCAACCTCACGCAGCCAATACGGCTTCTCCTACTACATAAATCCCGACCGGATAACAAAAGGGTTTTAATTGAAAAAGTCTAAAATAGCGCCGCTCACGAGCGAATGAATGGACCGGGTCAGCCCCCCACATGCATCAGCTCAGTGCTTTCGCCCGTCCGCTAGCACTCGAACCGCACGACCAGGCCGCAATGCGACGCCGCCCCTCCGCCAGCAACAGCATCGCTTTTCAACCCCACGTGACGACGACATACAATGCATTTAAGTCTGTGCAAGAATGGCGACGGGTTCGCGTGGGCACCGGCAAGAGACGGCAATGGGCTACGCCCAGCACCTATCGGACGCCGGTAGCGGCTATGCCGCCAGACGCGCAAAAGACAGGAAATGAAAATGTCGTCCAGAGAGAGTGGGAGCCGACGAGAAGACCAACAAGTAGCGCTGTAAACGATCCGGGCCAGAGGACTCCAGGTTCACTCACCGAACACAATAACCGAAAACAGTTTCATCTGTTGCAACAGTACTTCAATCTGAAATCAAATTCGATAAAATTCTACAATGCTCGATTGCGTTACAATTTCGATACATTGGGAAAAAAAAGAGTGGTCCTTACAATGAGGCGTATTTATATTAGGTGCTGGTATGCACAAATTTTGCCTCCGAACATTGCAAGTTTAGGAATGCATTGTAGTTTTAATCATACAGTTCGAAAGTACGACTATCGATCATATAAGAATAAAAAGTATTTGGGGGGCAATAAACGTACAGGTTCCATCTAGGTGTAGACTGAATATTTTAAAAGAAACGCGTTAAAAGAATTTTATCTCGAAAAAGAAAGGACTATTTCAAATGATTCTTTAAATCACCAGTAACGGGCAAAAAAGGGGCTGAAAGAAAAACACTTACACAAACTCGCAATGCGTTCTGCCAGCATACGCCGTAGGGTTTCTCCGCAGACAGCTTGCAGATTAGGCTCACCTAAAACACGAGAGAAGAAAAAAACATTAGTGAAAAGTCAGGGAGTGGAAGCCGTTGAAGAGACGGGCACGTACCGTCGACGTGGCTCCGGCACTTGCTCAGACTTGCACATTAACAATTAGGCTGAAAGGCAATAAAGCACCGAGACGGGCCGTAGCGCCAGGGGGGCACCATGCGGGGGTGGCGGCCGCTGCGAACAACGGCTCTTTAAAAGCCCAACGCCGCGCCATTGTTGCTCCCTACGGCGCCAACGAAAGCACAAAGTGCCCGCGAAAAAGAATTAGTAGCGACGTCCACAGTGGCGCGGGAAAGAGGTGAGGGCAGAGCGAGAGAACCGGAAAGATTTAACATTCCACCGCCCACTCGTAGAACAGGAGGGCGTGCAAAGTAACTGGAAGCGGTGTAAGACGTCCTCCCTCGAGATGCAGGACCACCTGACCACACTACCGCCTCCCGGCTCCATGTCCACACAGGAAGCTGCGGTGATTCCATGCACACTATCATAATATGACCATACTTTTTACTGTTTTTTTTACAGCGCATTATCTTATTACGTTGTTAGATTTGAGGAAAGGTTCCCTCTAACCCTCATATCTAGAATCCTATACTGGCGGCACAATAGGACCAATGTTCATGTCACAGGCTCCTCGTAAATAACTTTGAATATACTACTTACGGGTTTTACATTTCTAATAAAACTAGTATTGGGTGGAGACTAGTGTGCAATTACTTCTGTAAAAGAACTTTCTTTCACCTGCGTCGAATCTATGTTATGATTGATCGGTTTTGTGCTAGAAAATTTGTTTATATATATATATATATATATATATATATATATATATATATATATATATATATATATATATTTACTTTATTACCAGAAATTCCGTTCCCTGATGATCAGCGATAGGTGAGCTGAACGCAGACGGAAATGTTACAGGAATTGCAATGATAAAGGTTGTAAAAGGTTAAGGCTTTGTAGCTAATCTGTCCTCTCCCTTACAATTTCGCACCTGAACTTAACTTACGCAGCAGCCCGAGCGCCCAGGATCGTGGTGCCCCCAATCCTTTTATAGGTTAACACTCTGGAGGCGAGACTTCCCTCGGACTCGACCCATTCGTTCCCTTCTGCGGACGCTGTGCCTCACGCCCGCGTAACCCCATAATCAACGCCATGAAATATTCACAGGTTAACCCGAGGCGGCCTGCGGGGTGAAGCGAGGTAGGGGGGAGAGCACGCCCTTCCGCCCGCGGCGCGACAAGCCCGACTGTCGGGCGCAGTAGATGAGCAGATTAGTCCGCATGAAAGGAGGAAGCGGAGAAGCCCCCGCGGGCTCTCAGAAGGACGAAGCTTAATATAGGAAGGTCGGCCTTCCCCGGACGTCACAGCAGAGGTAGTGTGGGGGGGAGCGCAGGCGAAGCGAAGCAACGTGGGTAGATGATGCAAGCGGGGAAGGCAGGGGAAACAGCGAGGTTCGCGAACGGCGGAGGCGAGACAGTAAATAGCGTGGAGGCGGGCACAGGCATGGATGCAGACACAAGGACTGAATCGAGTGTCAAAGACAGGTGAAATCTAAGAACAGTCAATGGGGGAAAGAAGCAGAAAAAGGACGAACAACAAGCGGTGATATAACTCAATCGGGGTAGGGGATCGAGGCAACGGGGACGCCACCCAATGGAAACACCTTGAAAATCAACCGAAAACCAGGGCAGCGGCGCTCATGTGCGAGCCCAGAGCAATAGCATCCTCGCGCCAAGCCATACAAAATGGTGGGATGGTAGTCATGAACGAGTTCGTATCTCTAACTCGTTGGTACTCATGCGAGTCGACGGTGGCGCCCCCATCCTGTCCTCCGCGCCCCAAGGAGCTCTCGAAAATTGCGCACATTTTTAATTCAGTGGCTAATCTTTTAACTGGTCCATCGCGGTGGGGGCAGCCGAGCTGACGGCATCCCCCACCATCCGCCATGAAGAGCGCTGCTGCGCTCTCGCGTTTGTTTGCATTCCGCAACACCATATTCTCATTTAATAAAATAAATTTTATTATTTAAAAAGTTCACGATGAACTTCTGTTTCCAAAGTCGTAATTGCTTCGCGAAGATGGAAATAAAAACTGAACGTGGTTGGAGAAAGAAGAGACGGCACTATGCTGAGGCCCGCAGTGCCAGTCTCAGCGTTATCAAGGTCCCCAACTTGCCGGGCGCCTGCCACCTTTTCACATGGTCTAGCGTTAAAATGCACGTTATTTACGAGTATCAAGCTTGCGAAGTTTACACAAAATCAACATGTACAGTTGCCTTGTTTCACTTTCGAGTCGATGGTCGTGTTAAGTAGGGGAAATAGCCAATCAATGAAGAGCTGATTTCGTTGTAACTGCTTTGGAAAGCAAAGGCTTTATGCCTGAAAGCAGGGAGACGCAAGGAACTATAGCTAGAACTTTTTATCTTGTGGTGATCTAAAATGAACGTTTATGGCACGAACAATTCCGCCATTGACAGATCTACAAGAACACGTTTCTACAATCACGCAATACGAAACTAGTATGACTGCGGTTTTTTTTCATATATAGGAAAAAGGGCACATACAAAAGGCGAGTAGATAGGGTTAAGTTTGAGTATCTGTATTCAATTTGATTTTATTGCGATTAAACACATTGAGACCCAAATGAAAAAGGGGAAAAAAGGCAACGTTTTGTTGAAAATGACTAGTGTACTACTGCATAATTCTAATCCTTCTCAACAAACGCGTATAATCAGGTAAATTAAATTCTTCCGGGTTCTTAACGCGCGCGCACACAATTTCATAATATACCGTATCAAAGAAGTATACTTGTCCGATTACGATAATGACAGAGCAAAAACATCAAATACATAGAATAGCCTATTTACGCTGGAAATCTGTCCATGTGGTAATGTCATTCTCTAGTAAAAGGCCTTGAGACATCAGCTTATTCACCGACGTCAAAGACATTGTGACATCAAATTTTAATAGTCTCAGGAAACTGACAGGTGGTACCTTCACAAGCAAAATTAAAAACCTGCAAATACCTTTATAAATAAAATATGTTTGAGAGGGAACGAGGTAAGAGAATAGATTATTCTCTTACACAGAGACTCTCTTATTGCTATTGGAAGCACACTACTGAAAGTGAAGGAAAGCACATTCCACAAGAGAGAGGGATGTTTCCCAGCTTCCGAAAGAGATGATCTGAATTATAAACGATCATGTTGACATTTCTTTCCAAGAGCATTGTTGGAAACTATTTAGAAAATATTTATTTAGATTTAATACAATGTGGACTTTCACAAGCAATCAGAAATAAGTTAAGACATTTTAATGTGACTAGCAGAATGATTATACAAGCAGACGACGATGTGCAGCAAGAACATAAGGACACCTGTAGAAAAGTTTTGAAAAAACAAAACAAAAATGCCAAAAAGATCTCGCGCTATTGCGGATTAGTTTTAAAAGCGCGATTTTACTAGTATTTCTGTAAAATGACTTGAATTTGTTCTGTTTTTGCTTAACCACCCCGAATGGGATCTACTCCCTCAGGCCAAAAAGCAAATGTCTTGCTCTACCAACCATTTTAGGAAAGTATTGGCTATAAGTACCAACACTTAACGAGAAGTTGGATATCATTTGAACTCTTTTATAAGAATTAAGTCGCAAATTTCTATTGAGGTGAAGTTTCCCCAAAAGTCTACAATAAAACCACGAAAATACCGCGCGATAAAATGATCGATAAATATTATGGGAGGTGTGGGCGCTATGTTTAAGTGTGTACCAAGCAACCAGGTGCGCGTAGAGAACTTGCGACCCGGAGTTTTCCCTGAGAGACGAGGAACGACTCTGAACACTATGCACCAACCCATGAGACTTTCTCGTCGCCATGGCGCTTTGTATAAATAATAAATGTCCATGCTTTTACCTCCCCGAACTGCAGGGAAGGCACCTTGCGGATCAAGAAGCACGAGACTTTCCTCTCTCCAAGTTTCAATGGAACGCATCGATTAAGGCCTATCGATACTTGACCCGAAGTTGGATAGGCTTTGCCTTCATTCCTCTACTTTCGCCGACAACGGGAGGAGTCGACGGCATTATCGGAGGGGAAACCAGAAACTATCATCCATGTACCTAAGATCCTAGTTTAACATGTGGGATCGAACTTCGGTCTTCGCTCCCTTTTGGTGGGTTACAGATAGAACTTCCTTTGACTGGAGTATTATTTTAAGAACCTTTATAGTTTCTGAAGAATAATTGCCACTGACATCACGAAACCTCCTACTGTAACAAATGTTTTTCAGTTCCTTTTTTTCATTTACATTATTGCATGTTCTTGTTTCACCACCCTGATGAGTAAATAAAATACTCTCAGGCCAAGAAGCAAGGTTTTACTTTACCAGCTGCTATAGGAAAGTGACAAATATAGCTGACACTTAACGAGACGCTGGCCGTCCTTTTTCTGCACCAATAGTTTATGACAATTTAAAAACTACATTGGTATTGTCCAAATTCCGGCCGCGGAATCTTACGCAATCATACACTGGCCTTTGCCAATCCTGTGAAAGATTATAAGAATGATTTGCGGCGCAATAGTGGACAACATCTTGTACTTTCAGATCTTCATTACACACGTTTATTTTTGCAAAGGAAGAACTCCAATATCAATTTCAAATTAAGGACTTCTCAGAAAAATGCAAAGCAAAGAAAAAAGAAAAGAACAAGCAAGTTGACGCTGTGACGTCAAAAGAATTTAGCTAGCATTTCTCAGAAACCTGAAAGTGTTCAAACTGCTCCTGAAGAGTGCAAAAAGCGGAAGGTATTTCCTTCGGGGGACGGCAGTTCTAGTAATTAGGTAATTAACAAGAAACTGTGTACAGCATCAATCAGTCAAGAGGTGACTTACCTGCAGTTTGCAGGACGAGGCAACGCTTTTGACGGAGAAGGTACCTCACTTATTCAATAAGCGAAAACAGGACGAGCGCTAATGAAATGCGAACCGATTGAAGCCCGGTCCGGTGCTTGTTTATTCGCTCGGGCGCAAATACGCGAGCCTCGCAGTCGGGCTGCTTACACGCCATCCCCGTCGCCATTCCCAATATCGTGCCGCCGCCCCTGAGCCCGCCTGTCAATTTTAAAACCCTGCGTAATGAAAATGCCACGCCGCGAATCCGTAATGGCAGGCTTTGAAATGGACTAATTGCTTCTGCTATTTTTGGTGACATTTAAGTTGCTCCGGCGACACACGAAGCACAAAACAACTTTCCCTCTTCCTCCACCACCATCATCATCACCACCACCAACGGCAGCTTCAATTGCTTTACATAGAGACGAACTTTTGGGGAGAAAAGGGCTTTTCAAACTGCGGATCTCTCCAAACACTGGCATGAATGCGCGGGACCTTTGTGGCGCAGATTCTCCCTAATTATCTTTGCGCTTATTCGTCCAAACAATCTTTTCTCTTCCTCTTCTGTCAACTCGAATTTTCTTCTCATTCAGCAGGTTGGGCTCTGTTCTAAGCTACCTATAGGTTCGTTAACTTAGTCTACGATTTCACAAGAACAAAGAACCCCTTCCACACAGCTTTAACAATTCACTTAGTTTTAAGATAATTTATTAATTAAATAACCTACGATATCTTCAGTGTGTCCCGGGTTTCCAACGTGAGAGAATTACTTTTGGAATGCACTTGCAAATTGTAATAACGAATGTTGTGAATGTAATTTAAATGTCTTTCCTTTTTTGTTACGAGAATCAACGCAAATACTGCAAAATAACTATTACTCATGTGAATTCAAGACCAATATATTTTGCCTTAAGAAGAGTTTATCTGTTTAATAAACAGCAATGAGAATATTAAATAAAGAATCACGGTCTTTCCAATATGTAAAATATTTTATGTTGCTTGCCCTGCGAATCATTGTGTGGCAGTTGCACTAAGTACACTAATCAGCCATCCTCTGGGTCCATTACGTACCAATAATCTACCACAAATGACACATATGCCACGCTCGACGATTGTTTATCCTCATTGCTCATTTCCTGAGGAGAGAAAACTAAGCTCTATGCAAGCGAAACACCACCGTTGCTAACTGATCTCCGGCAAATCCGCCCGATCGTCCTGGGAATGCAGCGACCCTCCTTTCACAGCAGCCGCGCGTAATCACAGTATAGAAGGATTTTCCCAAGGATGAACCAAAGGACAGTTCGCTAAACAAGTGAACACATGTAATTCAGAGAAGTATCCCTCCGCCGCGACAGCTGTTCAGCCACGCCCCTTCGTAAAGTGCTCATGGTTCCTTTCAAAATATCCCTATGCAGAAGTCTAAAAGTTTCGCTGAGGTATATGCACGTACGCGAGTACGGGAAATATTTAAATTTAATTACGTACGTGGAATATCTCTTAACATCCTCTCAGAATCAGTAAAAGAAAACTGCCACGAATGTAAATAGAGAAGTGATTTTAAGCCGGAAAACACGTGCACCGGTACGCATCTCGCATTCAAATCTCGGTTTTAAAATAAACATAATATTTATCACACAAAAAGTAAATATAATGTAATGTTTATAGAAAAAATACATTTTACAGAAGAGCACATAACACTGCATTTCCCAATTTCAATTATTTCTCGCGGCGCACTATATTTTCGTCGGTCGAGGACACCACGAAAGGAAGCGTCGAAGCCGTTTACAAGTTAGCCAACTGCAAACGAACGAATGCAGGAAGGGAGTCTAATGGGCTCGAGGGCACAACGACCACAGAACGTTGAGCACTAGCTGTCACTTTGGCTCATCCTTAGGAAAATCGTTTTATAACAAGGCGAGGAACTTCCCCTATACATGCAACATTCAGTAATAGTAAGTCACTCTAAGTAATTTTAAAGCTATTCATTCAGAGCTTCTTATGAATGAATAGGGCCCGGATTTTAATGACAAAGTCATATTTTTTCTGAACCTTCGGGAGAATTTTGAAACAATTCCAGGTATTGTCGATTAAAAAACGTATTTTTATCGTGCATATAGTCATATTTACACGGTTTTTAGTAAAAGGTCATCTTTTTGCTAAATTTTGCCATAAATGCATATATGTCATATTGTTAAGGACTGTTTTTAATAAAAGGTCATATTTTGGCCAAATTGTGCCCAAAACCCTTACATATGTCATATTTTTAAGGACACAAGAATAAAAGACTCTAAAATATGTCTCTCATGACAATGTATCAAGTGATATTGTCACAAATAAACACAAAAATTATACCATAAAGAATCGTTTGAACGTAAGTGAATTTGAACGAATTGAGTAGGGTCGAGTTCTCGGTCATGTGGCAGAAAAAGTGTACAACAAATTGCTGAGTGTTCTTAAGCGAATTCCGGGATATCCTGCAATGTGCAAAATTAGCAATATCATATCTGTAAATGCCACAACATTTGAAGACAATGAACGAAAGCTGCTCTGCAGTGACATCGCCGCCTTCAAATACGGTCCCGTGACGTCATGTGATGTGCAGAGGAGCTTTCCTAGGTACAAAATTATCCTCAGAGACAACCGTAAACCTGAAAATACAGCTTGTGATCCAATGCAACTCCCTAGAAACTGAAGACTGAGAGGAATTTAGAAAACATTAAATAAAAAGTATGCAGTAGTAAAGCAAGACCTTTTGTTTGATGGGTTTTATTGTACTGTACTTGATATTATTACAAACACAAGCAATTTTTTTAAAAAGCTAGTTAGTTCCAAAGGCTGCAAATCGTATGTACCGTACTCACAATCTGTCCTTGAGTGAATTTTGTATTTGTTACATCTAAAAAATCAACAGGATTAAAAAAAAACTTGCATAACGTCATATTTTATTTTTTAAAGTCATATTTATGTAGGATTTACGTCATAAATGCTTGCATATTTCTCTGATTTTGGGGTCATTAAAATCCGGGCCCTACGTATGACCTTTTATTGGCAAGTTAATTTTGTAAAATAAAAGGTGACATCAAATTGATTCATTATATTTGAAGTTTTTGTCGGCTTAACCGTTGTTATCAGACTATTGTCTGGAAGTCACGTAGGGTTTAATAATAAACGTTTCGAAAAAACAGAACCTGGGAAATTTGATGAATTTCAATGTACAGAAGTACCACGAAAATTTCCGAAACTCTGTTTTATAGGTTCCATTGCGTTATGCACGAAATTTAACTCTAACTGGACCTTCCATAGGTCGTCAGACAGTCGAATGGTGACTGAGCCGCACCAGACTGGCCCTCAAAAAGCACCGGCTTGATTGCGGTCATTGCTTTTTGCGTAGGGCGCGGAGTGGTAGACGGTCGAGTCGCTGTGATGTCACCCCGCATCCCGGAGGATCTCTTCCTCGACGCCAGTATGATCTCTCTGAAGCATATGACAGTCTACAAACGGAAATACATTAGACAAACGAAACAATCGCTCCTCGCGAGAATTTGTACATAGGAAAATATTGTGTAGACGAATTAAATGCTCACTAGAAACACAGTGCAGTTGGTGTAACACGACAGAAGCTAAAGTCTATTTGTTTCGACATATCGTTAAGTACCACTATTAAACTTGGAAAACGGATATTACTTGAGATTCGCCAGACGAGCGGCTGGAGGAAAAAAATACTTTGATGATGAATATCAACAAGGATCTAGAGGTTCAACAACCGCACTTACTTTCTCCCATTATTGGAAACAGTTGCGTAATAATGGAATATTGCAATTTATGCTCTACTTACTCCTCGGCTATAACTAAAGAAAGTACAATTTAACCAATTCGAACGATGTGCCTGTGGTGCATTTCTGTATTCATTTCGATAGTCAGGAAAAGTAGTATTTTCTTACATTTACGAATGAAACAAACATGAATAAATTTGTGTTACATTTTTTTTTACACTAAATGCGACCTACGCCATTTCCTTTAGGCGTTCTTTGCTCTAGTAGGACATATTTTGAGTTATGTTTGAGAACATTTTGAAAATGTTGAGGTTTTATGTTAAGGACTCCCAAAAATAAAAGTATCCGTTACAAATTCACTGAGCCGCGATCAGTCAGATCGATTAGGGATTATCAATTTTGGTGATAATTATTCTTCTGTTCACAGAAAGTGATTCTGACTACACATGTTAAGAGGAAGTAATTTACTTCGTACAGAAACAAGATTTATCAAGTTTTTCGTTACCAGGTCTCGGCAATATAAGGTTTTCTGTCACCGTTTTCCCTCAGCATTGCTATAGTTACTCTACATTGCTTAAGCAATAGGCGAAAGAGTAGTAATAGTCCTTCGTACACACAAACAAGAAGGCCGGAATATTTTATTAATCTAAAAGTAGGCAAGTGACGGAAAAATATTGTGTAAACATTGATTTCGTAATATACCACAATATTTCTGAAGATTTACAAAAGAGAATCCAACTGTAAAGTGCGAAAAAATGTTCTAACCTAATCTCAAAAAACAACTATTACCTTTTAAGTGATACAAAGCAATGGAAAAGACTGCCACGCAGAACATGTTACACTAATTATCAGGTATCCATTCTTTTAAGTGGCTTTCGAAAACGTTCGTTCTTGGAACATGTAATGTCTGGAATGGAGATTACTCTTTCAACCATATGTAAAAGTCAAAAAATATATTCGACTTCTGCTACTGGTTGATAATGATGTTAAATCAAATGCACTTATATTCCAAACCTCACTTTCTCTTTTATACTCTTTTTATGATCACTAAAAGTTGGTTTTTCAATGTGAATTTCAAGAACTAAAATGAACCTCTTAATTGAAGCACCATCAATTTTTTAAAGAGGTCAGTGGAATCAAACAGTAACAAACAATACGGAAAGTTAAGTCATCAATAGACAATGAGACATCAATAAGGCATACAACATTTACATTAAACATAATAAACATCTACATCCAACACTAAATTGTAATCATCTGCGCAAATCGCAATTTGGTTTTGCCGGGACTAAACCGGCCAACGCAGCGAGCGAACGGGTAGGCGGACGAGCGAGAGGCAGGGTCGCAGGCCAGTGTTTTGTGTGCAGCCGGCCGCGATAACCCTATCGCAAGTTACGCACGAAATCTTTCAAACAAAAACCGCACCGGCTGCTAATGCCGATTTAACAGTCATTACCGCTACGGGGCTGAATCTGGGCGCCAAATCCCAATTCCAATATGCCATGTAAAATCCCAGGTATATTTTAATAACAGCGTTCGTTTACACTAAGTCTTTTGCCCTACGGCCATTCCCACATTACTGAACCATCAACAAACTCGTGACTTGTGAAATCATGGTCACAATGTCCTGACAAGCAAGAAAGTATTTATATCAAATGCACGATCAAAATGTGCAAAAATACTATTCAAATGCATCGGCCAACAAATCTATGCACACCTAAAATTATTTCTCTAGTGTATTTGTAAGCGAATTATTTATTTTCAACAAATGATTAGAAATGTTAATGAATTAGCGAATAATATCGCCAATATTCAGCAGTGGAGAGTGATAAAGGAATTTATGTTTTCTCATACATTTATATGAATGAATCATTGTAATGACAATGCCGCTTTCGGGGAAATATTGGACAAAAAAGTTATTTACATTAAGGCTAAATGTACCGACACTAGTTCCATTTGTCGCCACCACGTGGCAGCACCAAAATAAGCAAAATTTACTAGACCGATAACGTCTGAACAAATTGTCCGATTTTCGATCTGTAAACGGCATTGAACTCCTTTTTAAAATAGAATTCACGCTACGATGCCGTTTTTTCAAAAAATATTTCCAAAAAAAATTTTTAAATGATTTCTCATTGTTTCGGGAAGAAATTAAAAAATGTGGGCTTATAGCGCGATGACGACGTGCTTCCTGAATCCAACGCCGTGTCAATCATGCAAATCGGATGAATAGGAGCGGCGTAAAGTGAAGTTTCCGAAAACATACCCGATCCCCCTTACCCCTTTCCCCCTCCCGCCGTCGCGCAGTGAACTTGGAGTGAGCATTCGCAACGATATTCGAGAACCACTGTCCCAGTGCCATATCGGATTTGGAAATCCCGGAACCCCTCCCCCACGGTCACTTTAGCCTAGCCCTTCGCGGCGGGCGCTGAAAGAACGCCCGCCGGTGCCTAGAGGTTCTCACACAGTAACAACCTGCTCCATGGTTTCACAATGGGCTAACTGAATCAGACCTGTAGAGATATTTCAAGATTTGCACCGTGAAATATAAAGATGGAGTCTCACAATTGTTATAAATCTTGGAAATTCAGTCATCGAAGTGAATATTCGAAGGATTATATAGTACGTGTATATACACTTTACCTTCGATTACTCTTCATTCGCGTGATTGTGATTATTATTATTATTATTATTATTATTATTATTATTATTATTATTATTATTATTATTAATATTATTATTATTTTATAATTATAATAATAATAAAGTCCTAATGTTTCGTTCTTTTCAAGTATTATATTTCTCTGCTAAGAGAGCAAAGGATAAAAGTCAGAGAACTCAGCTGGGTATTCCAGTGTAGACCCAGACAAGATAAAGAAAAGTTTCTTCAAGAAATATAGCACGTCATTCGTAGTTTTTAACTGTTTTTTGACGCTAAATAAATAAATAAAAAGAAAAATGCAAAGAAGTGGAAGAACATAACAACAAAAGGAGACCTAAAGAAATGTTCCGGGTCATTCGAAATATGACCAGGGAGTGTAAACTGGCAATGAGGAATAGGCAGGGACCGAAAAGGTATTAGATACCGGTAAAATACCGGTATTTTACATACCTTTTTCAAATACCTATGTTCTTTTATACCGGTAAAATATCTCTATAGGACGTCTATAACGGTATGGACGTCCATAAAGGTGATAAGGGTATTATACCTGTATTTTCAATGAAAAACAATAGCTTACCATCCATAAATGTCGACTAAATAAGTTATTTTAGTTAATAATATCTCACAAAATGTTTATTAAACTAATATACTTTTATAATTGTTATTTATTGTTTGAATTATTGTCTTGTTCATATATAACACTCGGTTACTAATAATTAACGAAACGCGAATGATTCCACTAATTCTTGTATAGTAAATATAATCTCCACTTCGTCACTGCACAATGTTCTCGTCCACTGAAAACTGCTCACCGCCCTCTTCCTACGCTTGGGCATATCGAATTGCCCTAGTGTAGCACGCAGCCCGCCGAAGAACGCGGCGAGATGTCTGCAGAGGTCAGAAAAGTCACGTTATCAGAACAGCAGTGTGCCAGAGGTGCGACCCTGCTTCCAGCTCAGAAGGGTGACTACACTTGAGCGCCTGCCTTGGCGGCGCTGGGCTTGGATAGAAAGGAGCGCGAAATGAGAAGCAAACATTCAAAACGTGACATGTCCACTTTACTCCTTTTCGAGAAAACGCAAAAATGTTATGTCATCAAAATTATGCAGATGTTTTATTTATACTTAATTCTGAATTATGTAATAATGATAGCTAAATATATTATTAATATAAAATTTAAATATTCTATGAACTTACATTTAAAGAAAACAATATTTATGTCAACTGGTAAAACAGGAAGCCTGAACATCAACGGAGAAGTGATATACATGGCAGGTGAAGTTAAATACTTATGAATTACAATAACAAATTCTGGATACTGTACAGAAAAACTAAAGAGAGGAATAATTTTAGAAAAAGAAGTGGAAAGAAAATTACACAAATTCATAAAATATGCAGGCATATCAAGTGTGATTGATTTCTAAAATTTTAGGTCCCGGAACGCGCTCAAAATGATTTATTAATTTAATAGAAATAATTATGTTTATAATATAATGTAATAATTATCAGCGAGATACAGGAACGCAGTTCCGTCGTGTTCCGTCAGAAATCAAGCCTTGCGTAAGACCAAACTCCAAATAATCGAGAAAATGGTATTTCTAATCCTGTTGTGTGGGTGTAAAAGCTGAACATTGAGATAGGCCGAAAAAAGGAAGATGTTTTTGAAGTATGGACACGGAAGAAAATATTACGTACAATGGGAGGGCAAAAAGTTAAATGACGAAATTTTGAAAAGAAAACAGAACTTTCTCTAAAAGCCAAAGCCAAAAAATGGAAAATAAAATATTTTTGACATACTATGAGTCGAACAAAATCTCTAGAAAAAGATATTATGCTTGGAATGATAGAATGAAGCGGAAGAAAAGGGTGTAAGTGGCACAATTGAATAACTAATACACAATATCACAAACAAAAGGAAAAAGGCAGTTCGAGTCCGAGTGAGCAATGAACAACTTGCTAGCATCCTATTGCTGTGTATATCCAGATAGGTCTAACAAGGGATGGCTTGCGATCTATGTTCTAGTACTATTTCTCTGCGCGTTCAGACCCGCGAAGAATTGGGACCTGCAGATGAAAGGAGAGATGCTCACAGCCGCTGCTTGACCGGGGCTGGAGCCGACAAATAGACATCATCGCACTGAACAGTGTGTTTGATACCCGCAGTCTTTCATGCGTACATTCTGCCATTATTAGGGAAGAACTCGCTGAATTATCGGCGCGTCCCCTCCCAGTTTCGGATAGCAAGAAAAGCGAAGGAATGATGCTCAACAAATACAAATGCAAATATCAATGTTCAAAATTAAAACATCTTTAAAAAACCTGGTTTAGAAACATCGATCAAGTTCGTTCGGAAGATAATTGACAGTGCCCGTGATTGTTAATTTATAATTACCATTTAGACAAAACGGCAAAAGAAAGTTTTCAGGCTTAGTTTCGCTGTTTTTCTTTTTACTATCGCCCAGGGTCATCTTATGGAGTCACAACTTTCTCAAATGGGTACAGGAAGGTGGGCGAGAGACCTTACACCTAGAGTGCTTGCGTTGGCCGCCTCTCTGCGTACGGTAGGACATACTACGTAGGAAATGCCAGAAAAATGGGGTCATTTCTTGGGCTGAAGATAGTCTACTGGATGAGGATGTTACAATCACCGTTCGCTTTATTCG